>PVIY010051662.1:0-15578 GCA_004026745.1 Myrmecophaga tridactyla | reverse complement strand
GGATTGGTTGCTGCTGTTGCTAGGGTAAAAGGCAGTTTGTAAGGTTGATACTTTTGGCGCGGTTTTGTACTTTTGGCGCGAACCGCTAGTACTTCTGTAAAGAAGGTTGATTGTAGCTTAGGCTATTTTTGTATTAGCCCTGGCAGCCATGTTGCATGTTTTCGGCATCGCTGAGGGTGGAATCTATATATGCTACCTTCATTGTCCCCAACAATCCCCCATTTTATCCACTTTCAGATCTACAATTCAGTGGTGTTAATTACATTCACAGTGTTGGGTTACCATTCCCACCATCTTATCAAAGATTTTCCATCACCCCCAAACGGAAGCTGGTAATGAAGGACTTTTTATTTATTTATTTATTTATTTATTTATTTATTTATTTATTTATTTATTTATTTATTTATTTATTTTTTTACCTTTTATAACGGGATTTCATTGAGTTATGAGTTTAAAGTTCCAAGTCCTTAAAATGTCCAAAATAAGGCATCCAGAGAAAGATACCTTGACTCAAGAAAGGGCCAATTATGTTCGGGGTTTCTCTGACAGCTGGGAAAGCATATGGTCACATCTGTTAGCTTTCCCGGCTTCTGGTTTCATGCAAGAAGCTAATTTTTTAAGCAATATGTTTGGATATTTAAGAACATGTTTCTAAATTGCCTGTGAGTCCAAGAAATCATAATGGCTGTTAGAAAATATTTAGAACTGAAATTTGTGGGATGGAGCTAGAGTAACACCAAAATCATCTTATAGCCTTGAATGTGTATGTATATGTGTGTGTGTTATAATGTATACATACTTAAAAGCCAAGAATAAATAAGCTAAGCATCCAACTTAAGATGTTAGAAAAGCAGAATAAACTCAAAGATAGCAGACAGAAGAAAATAAAGCTTGGGACATAATGAAAGAAACACAATGTGAAATACAGAGGATCAACAAAATTTAGTTTTCTGAAATGTATAAAATTGGCAATATTCAGGTAAGATTGATCCAGAAAAATGGATAAGGCATAAATAATTATTAAGGATGACTACTGAGATTATGAAGAAATTTAAAAGAATTATGTTTTTAAAAGAATATTTTTGAACAAGTGAAGTGAAAATTTTCTAGAAAATGTAAATTATCAGAACTGACCACAGGAGAAATGGAAAGCCTCAGTTTTAAATGCTACTGAAAATGGAATCAACAGTTAAGAATACCCCCACAGGGAGGCCTGGAGGGTTTTCCAGGCAAGTTTCACCAAGTATTCAAAGGACAAGTCTTAGATTCTCCCAGAGAATAGAGAAAGAACAGTTCTTTTACTCATTTGATATCAAAAGCAGGCAAAGACAGAGGGAGCAAGAAATGACAGACCAAATTGACTTCTTAATCTGAAAGAGGATTTGGGAGACAGTCTCAGCATCCACCTTGAAACCTCCACCTTATTCTGGGCCAGGCACATTGGATGTATTGGGGGATAGAGCCCCCTGGTTCGTCAGGAGGTGAGGCCAGCATTGTAAGGAAATGGGGGCCAGTAAGAGGGTTCAGAACAGGCCTCTGGTGACTTGGCATGGTCCAGGCCTAGAGATTAGAACAAGGAGCACTGAGAGAGTTTGTCCCCTCCTGAGTTCAGGCATGGATGGTGGACGGCCTGGGTGGGCAGTGGGGAAGCCAGAGGACAGCGATACTGAGACCAAGGTGTCTCTGCTGGGTAGGAGGGCGTCCGTGGAGCCCGCCAGCCAGCTGGGTGGCAGAGCACAGGCAGCTATTTGATGAGAACACATTTCCCCAGCCAGCCCCCGAGCTCGATGGAGGCCTGTTGGTGAACAGGGCCCAGCTCTGTTTTCCAGGAGCTCCTGGTGCCCTGCGAAGCCCAGGGCAAGGTGGCCAATGCCGCATAGACAAGGGGCAGCCGTCCTAGGTGGGATGAGGAGAAGGCTTCCCAGAGAAGCTGGCATGGTGTCCAGAGAGGCAATAGAACATCATGCTTTTGTAATATCCAAATAATTTAGTTTAGTGGCAGCCAGTGAATTCAGATAAGTGTGGTTTTCATTTTTGTTCAGGAGAAAATACTTTCTAATCTTTTGATTTATTCTTTGACCTATTGGTCTATTAGGAGTTCCAATTTCTCTCCTTCTCCCTGTTTCATATCTGTTAGTTGCATTATTTTTACATTATCAGGGCAGATAACTTTATTTATTAGAGAAATTGTGGGTTTATATTAAAATCATGCATAAAATGGAAAGTTCCCATATACCACCCTATTATTAACACATTGTATTGGTGTGGTGCATTTGTTACAACTGATGAAAGCACATTTTTATAATTGTGCTATTAACCATAGTCCATGAATTACATTAGGGTTCATTGTTTGGGTTATACACACCTATGCTTTTTTCTTTTCTTCTGGTAACATGCATATAACCTAAAATTCCTCCTTTTAACCACATTCAAATATATAATTCAGTGCTTCTAGTTATGTCCAAAATATTGTGCTAACATCACCAACATCCATTACCAAAACTTTTCCATCAACTCAAATAGAAACTGTACAATTTATGCATTAACCCCCCATTCCTATCCCCACCCCAGACCGTGGTAAACTGCCTACTAGTTTCTGACACTATGAGATTGCTTGTTCTAATTATTTCATATCGATGAGATCATACAGTCTTTGTCCTTTTGTGTCTGGCTTATTTCATGCAAGCTGATTTCTTCAAAGTTGTCCCATGTCTCAGGACTTTGTTTCTTTTTACACCCGAATAATATTCTATTGTATGCATATAACACATTTACTTTTAACCCAAGTTGTTGGTCGCTTGGGTTACTTCCATCTTTTGGCAATTGTGAATAATGCTGCTATGAACATTGGTGTGCAAATATCTGTTTGAGTCCCTCTTTTAATTATTTTGGGTATGTCTCTAGATGTGAGATTGCCAGATTATATGATAATTATATATTTAACTTTCTGAGATCCACCAAAATATCCTTCACAGCAGCTCCACTATTTCAAATTACAACCAGCAACAAATGAATTTCCTTATTTCTCCACATTCTCTCTGACATTTGTGATTTTCAGTTTTTTAAGTAGTAGCCATTCTAGTGGGTTTGAATGGGTGTCTCATTGTGGTTTGATTTGCATTTCTCTAATAGCTAATAATGTTTTGGCTTGCTAACGCTGACAAAATGCAATATACCAGAAATGGACTGGCTTTTAACCATGGGGATTTATTAGTTTACAGGTTTACAATTGTAAGCCTGTGAAAATGTTCAAATTAAGACATAACAGGACAATACCTTCTCTGAAGACCAGCTAGAAGTGAACTTGGGCTCCTCTGTCACATGGGAAGGCATATGGTGGCATCTACTGGTCCTTTTCTCCTGGGTTTTGTTGCTTCCAGGTTCTGGCTTCAGTGGCTTCCTCTCTACCTCTGGGGCTTTCTCTGAGGGTTCTCTAAATTTCATCCCTTAACTTTGTGTGTGTTTTATCTTCTTATAAAGGCCTCGAGTAAGTGGATTAAGACGCACTTTGAATGAAGTAAGTCACATTTCAATTAAAATAACCTAATCAAATGGTTCCACCTAAAATAGGTCTACACCCACAGGAACAGACTAAAAGAACATGGTCTCTTCTAGGTTACATAACAGCTTCAAGCTACCACAGATGTTGAACATTTTTCATGCCTGTTTTGGCCATTTGTATAATTTTATTGGGAGAAATATCTATACACATATTTTTCAATGTTTAATTTTGGTTTTCTTTTTTCTGTTGAGTTGTATGATTACTTTATCTGCTCTGGCTATTATATACTTGTTGGATGTGAGGTTTCCAAATATTTTCTTCCACTGTGTAGGTTGCCTTTTTACTTTTGTGATAAAGTCCTTTGATGCACAAAAGTTTTGAACTTTAATGAGGACCCATTTATCTATTTATTCTTTTGTTCTTGTGCTTTGCATGTAAAATTATGAAACCATTGCCTAAGAGAAGGTCCTGAAGATGCTACCCTATTCTTTTTTTTTTTGGTGGGGGGGGGAGTGTATTAGTAGGGTTCTCTAGAGAAACAGAATCAACAGGGAACACTCACAAATATAAAATTTATGAAAATGTCTCATGTGACTGTGGGAACACAGAGTCCAAAATCCACAGGGCAGGCTGTGAAGTCAACGATTCTGATGGAGGGTCTGGACGAACTCCACAGGAGAGGCTCACCAGCCGAAGCAGGGAAGAGAGCTTGTCTCTTCTGAATCTTCCTTAAAAGGCTTCCAGTGATGAGACTGAGCATCACTCATTGCAGAAGACACTCCCCTTGACTGACCATAAATGGAATCAGCTGTGGATGCAGCTGATGTGATCATGATTTAATTCTATGAAATGTCCTCATCACAACAGACAGGCCAGCACTCGCCCAACCAGACAAACAGGTACTACCACTTGGCCAAGTTGACATATGAACCTGACCATGACAGTCCACACCTTGTCAACTTGGCAGCTATACATACCACCTTAAACCATACCTAATTTCTAAATAAAAAACAATAAAACACACATTTTTTTCTTTCACTTAACAATATTTAAATGTCCTGCATATAACTGGAAGCACATTAAATCTCTCCAGAATAGGGTGCAAGTCCTTGGACAACATTCATTCTTAAACTTGATATCTTACAACTTAAATAGTACAACATGAACAAAACAGCATTACAGTCCTTGTTTCTGTAACTGATCACGTGGTCGAAGTTCATATTTATCACTTCCTTCTTCCACTACCCATTCCATGTTCCCTTTACCCTCAGCAAGCACTTCAGCTGGCCGTGATTCTTTGCCTGGTGGAGTGACCAAACCTTCATTCCTGAAGTTTCAGACCCATTGGTGGTCCTTCCTGGATTGTGTTGTTGCAGTTTTCCATTGATTTTAATCATAGGGCATGGTAGTACTAAAAGACACCCTAGGGGATCTCCTATATTCCAAGAAAACTCTTCTTTACCTCCATTATGTAGTTGCAGTCCTACTTCCCTCTGATAGTCAGGGCCAATTACCCCAGACAATAATGTAATCTCTTCTTGGCTTGTTGATCCAGAGGCATAAGTAACCTAAAGTGACAAGGTGGCAGTCTTAACTTCCAGTTCAGTGGAATCATTGTTGTTTTTCCTGGTTGAAGCACTCCCCCTTTTGGAACTGAAATCTGTAGACCACCAGAGCTCAGGGCCGCAGGGACAGGAAGCAAACATTTTCCTAGTGGATCACTAGGGGTAATAGTGAGTGGTGCCACTCCCATTTCCACCCCTTGGTTCCTGGACCTATGGATCCTGGCTGTGGGAGAAATAGCACCATACAGCGGACGCTGATTCAGAGCATATGTAGCTTCCTGGAGAACATTACCCTTAACTTTCAAGGTATTGCCACCTAGTTGGCACTGTAATTGAGTTTTCAAAAGATCATTCCACCGGTCTATCAATCCAGCTGCATCTGGATGATGGGGAACATGGTAAGACCAGAGAATTCCATGAGCATGTGCCCATCCCCACACTTCATTTGCTGTAAAGTGTGTTCCTTGATCAGAAGCAATGCTATGTGGAATACCATGATGATGGATAAGGCATTCTGTAAGCCCATGGTTGGTAATTTTGGCAGAAGCATTGTGTGCAGGGAAAGTAAACCCATATCCAGAGTATGTGTCTATTCCAGTTAGAAGAAATCGCTGTCCCTTCCATGAAGGGAGTGGGCCAATGTAATCAACCTGCCACCATGTAGCTGGCTGGTCACCTTGGGGAATGGTGCCATATCGGGTGCTGAATGTAGGTCTCTGCTGCTAGCAGATTGGGCACTCAGCAGTGGCTGTAGCCAAGGCAGGCTTGGTGAGTGGAAGTCCATGTTGCTGAGCCCATGCATAACCTCCATTCCTACCACCATGACCACTTTGTTCATGAGCCCATTGGGCAATGACAGGAATTGCTGGGGAAAGAGGCTGACTGGTATCCACAGAATGGGTCATCTTATCCACATGATTATTAAAACCTTCCTCTGCTGAAGTCTCCCTCTGGTTTGCATTCACATGGGACACAAATATGTTCATGTTTTTAGCCCACTCAGAAAGGCCTATCCACATACTTCTTCCCCAGACCCTTCTGTCACCAATTTTCCCAATATAGTCTTTCCAAGTCCCTGACCTTTCCAAGCCAAACCATTAGCAACAGCCCACGAGTCAGTATACAAACGCACCTCTGGCCAGTTTTCCTTCCAAGCAAAATGAATAACAGGTGCACTGCTCGAAGTTCTGCCCACTGGGAGGATTTCTCTCACCACTGTCCTACAAGGACACCCCAGAAAGGGGTTGTAATGCTGCAGCTGTCCACTTTCGGGTGGTACCTGCATATCATGCTGAACCATATGTAAACCAGGCCCGAGTTTTCTTTTCCTCAGTCAATTCACTGTAAGGAACTCTCCAAGAGGTCATAGCTCTGGTCTGGGAAAGAGATGGTAATGTGGCAGGAGTGGAGACCATGGGCATTTGGGCCACTTCTTCATGTAACTTACTTGTGCCTTCAAGACCTGCTCTGGCCCTATCTCGTATATACCATTTCCATTTTACAATAGAGTGCTGCTGCACACACCCAACTTTATGGCTTGGTGGGTCAGACAACACCCAGCTCATGATAGGCAACTTAGGTCTCATGGTAACTTGGTGGCCCATGGTTAAACATTCAGTCTCTACTCAGGCCCAGTAGCAGGACAAAAGCTGTTTCTCAAAAGGAGAGTAGTTATCTGCAGAAGATGGTAAGGCTTTGCTCCAAAAACTTAAAGGTCTGCTTTGTGATTCTCCTATAGGGGCCTGCCAAAGGCTCCAGACAGCATCTCTATTTGCCACTGACACTTCCAGCACCATTGTATCTGCTGGATCATACGGCCCAAGTGGCAGAGCACCTTGTACAGCAGCCTGGACCTGTCTCAGAGCCTCCTCTTGTTCAGGTCCCCACTCAAAACTAGCAGCTTTTCTGGTCACTCGATAAATGGGCAAAGTAGCACACCCAAATGAGGAGTATGTTGTCACCAAAATCCAAAGAGACCAACTAGGTGTTGTGCCTCTTTTTTGGTCATAGGAGGGGCCAGATGCAGCAACTAATCCTTCACCTTAGAAGGAATATCTCGACATGCCCCACACCACTGGACACCTAGAAATTTCACTGAGGTGGAAGGCCCCTGTATTTTTGTTGGATTTATCTCTTATACTCTGACATGCAAATGCCTTACCAGTAAGTCTAGAGAGGTTGCTACTTCTTGCTCACTAGGTCCAATCAACATGATATCATCAATATAATGAACCAGTGTGATGTCTTGTGGGAGGGAGAAATGATCAAGGTCCCTGAAGACAAGATTATGACATAGGGCTGGAGAGTGGATATTCCCCTGAGGTAGGACAGTGAAAGTATATTGCTGACCTTGCCAGCTGAAAGCAAATTGTTTCTGGTGGTCCTTACCAATAGCTATTGAGAAAAAATAATTTGCCAGTTCAATAGCTGCATACCATATACCAGGGGATATACTGATTTGCTCAAGCAATGATACCGCATCTGGAACAGCAGCTGCAATTGGAGTTACCACCTGGTTGAGCTTATGATAATTCACTGTCATCCTCCAAGACTCATCTGTTTTCTGCACAGGCCAAATAGGAAAGTTGAATAGGGATGTGGTATGAATCACCTACCAGGAATCCGATATTGCTTCTGATTTACTATTTTCCTCTGTAGGGGCAGTTCTAGTGGCTTCTGCTTGACCTTTACCACCATAATAGCCCTCACTGCATGAGTTAGAGAGCCAATATGGGGATTCTGCCAGTTGTTCATTATGTCTATACCAATTATACATTCTGGAACTGGGGAAATACCAACAGAATGGGTCCGGGGGCCCACTGAACCCACTGAGATGGACTTGTGTGTTTGAAACTCTAATCAGATCCTCTTCCTGGGGATGTGATTAAATCAAGAGTGGTTGTGTAGCTGGAGTAGGTGACAATATGTCTCCAGCCATCTGGGTGGGTCTTGGTAAGTTTCTGGAGTCCTGCAAAAGAGGAAACATTTTGGAGAATGAAAGACTCACAGAGAGCAGAGCAGAATGACATGGCCATGAGAAGCAGAGTCCACCCACCAGCGATCTTTGGAGATGAAGAAGGAACATGCCTCCCAGGGAGCTTCCTGAGACAGGAAGCCAGGAGAAGAAGCTAGCAGATGATGCTGTGTTCACCATATGCCTTTCCAGATTAGAGAGTCACCCTGACCGTATTCACCATGTGCCTTTGCAGACAAGAGAGAAACTATGACTATGTTTACCATGTGACTTCTCACTTGAGAGAGAAACCCTGAACCTCATCGGCCTTTTTGAACCAGAGTAGATCTCCCTGGATGACTTAGATTGGACATTGCTATAGACTTGATTAATTGGGACATTTTCTGGGCCTTTGAACTGTCAACTTATTAAATTAGCCTTTTAAAAAGCTATTCCATTTCTGGTATATTGCACTCCTGCAGCTAACAAACTAGAACAGATTTTGGTACCGGAGAGTGGGGTGCTGTTTCTGCACTTTGGAAATACCAAAGATGGTGGAACAGCTTTTTCAATGGATAAGGGGAAGAATCAGTGAGAATTGTGAGAACCTTGAAAGAGAAGGCCTAGAATGCTTTGAAGAGACTGTTGGTAGAAATGTGGACTCTAAAGATACCTTTGATGAGGCCATAGACAGAAATGAGGCATGTCTTATTGCAAATTGGAAGGAAGGTAATCTTTGTTTTCAAATAGCAGGTAATTGGGCAGAATGGACAAGTGACTTTGTCTGGAAGGTAGATTTTAAATGCGATAAACTTGGATATTTAGCAGAAGAGATCTCCAAATTAACACATCCAGGGAAAGATTACCTTGGCTCATTATGGCCAGTGATGTTACTATTTCCCAGCTGACTTCTGCTAGCTTTCTTTCTAGGTTTCTTCAACAGCTTCCCCAGGGATGTTTTCAAGCTTTTCCCAAAATAGATCTCTTTTAAATGGCTCCAGTATGTAACTCCACCTTGAATGGGTGGATACACATCTCCACAGAAACCATCTAATCAGAAGTTACCACCCACAATTGGGTGGGTCTCATCTCCATGGAAACAGTCACGCAATTGTGACTATGACTTTTGATGAGGCAGAGATATGACTCTGCCCAGTCCAGAAGGGTCATGATTAATTTACTGGAATCCTTAAAAGAGGAAACGTTTTGGAGAGAGTCAGAAATGACAGAACCTTCAGAGCCGATAGAGAGAGCAGATGTAGACACTTGGAGAACAGTTGCTTCAGAGAACAGAGACACAGATGTTTGGAGATGCTTGGAGCCCAGCAGACATCCCCATGAGATGTTAAGCAAGCCAGAATTTGGATAGAGCCAAGGGAAGCCAAGTAATGAAAGCCAGGCCCAGAGAAGCAAAGTGAGGAACCCCCACAAGACTAAAGGATGAAAGCAATAGAGCCCAGGAGCAAGGGACAAGCAGATGCCACCCAGGTGACTTCCCAGCTGACGGAGCTATTCCAGATGCATCGGCCTTTCTTGAGTGAAGGTAGCCTCTTATTGGTGCCTTAATTTGGACACTTTCACTTCCTTAAAACTGTAAACTTGTAACTTATTAAATTCCACTTTTAAAAAGCATTCCAGTTCTGGTATATCACATTCTGGCAGCTTGCAAATTAGAGCAATATCTTAAGTCCAAAGAAAGGGCTGATGAAGGTCAAGCTTTCTCTCTCAGCTGGGAGGACTCATGGTGGTGCCTGCTACCTTTCTCTCCTCATTTCATAAGACTTCCCTGGGGGTGGTTTTCTCTGTGCATCTCCAAATGTCTCTGGCTGTGTGGGCTTTGTTGACTCTTAAACTTTTTCCAAAATGAATCCCTCTTAAAAGTCTCCAGAAACCCCACCTTGAATGGGTGGAGACACATCTCCATGGAACTCATCTAATCAGAAGTTACCACACATAACTGGGTGGGTCACATCTCCATGGAAACAATAAAAAAGATCCCACCCAGCAATATTGAATGAAGGTTAAAGAGCATGGCTTTTCTGGGGTACATGGCAGTTTTGAACTGGCAAATTATACCCTTTGGACCCCCAAAAGGCACATTCTTTTGAAATGCAAAATGCATTCACTCCATCACAATATCATAAAGCCTTAAACTATTTCAGTAACAATACAAATACCTTACAAAGTTAGAAATCATACAAAATCCCAACAAAGTGTAGCTACAGGCATGGTTTGTCCTAAGGCAGAATTCTCTTCTAGCTCTCATCCTGTGAAACTCAAATCAAGTTATAAAGGAGGAATGAGTGTGTGCCCCAGAGATGGCAGAGGGCCTGCCTGAGGCCCTGATGTTTGGAGAGGGTAGAGCCAAGAAAAAGTGTGCTCCCAAATGTCCTTCAAGGTTGCAATTCTCACCCCAGCATTTAGGGTGCTTTCCAAGGGCTGCTGTGTAAGCTCTTGGAAAGGGTGGGACTGCCACTTTCTAAAGCCCCAAGGACAACTCACTCTCAGACTTTCAAATCTAATGGAGTTTGCCCTGCAGGTTTTCAGAGGATATGCCAATATATAAAGGAGGAATAATCATAGGATAAATGCTCCCATTTCCATAGGGAGAAATTAGAAGGAACATAGGGGTCATTTGGACCCTAATGGTTCTGAAAACCTGCAGTGCAAACTCCATTAGATTTGAAAGACTGAGAGTCAGTTGTCCTCTGGCCTTTAGAAAGCAGCAGTCCCACCTTTTCCAAGAGCTCATGCAGCAGCCCTCGGAAAGCACCCCAAATTCTGGGGAGAGAATTTCCACCTTGAAGGACATTAAGGAGGACACTTTTGGGTCCACCTTCTCCAAACATCAGGGCCTCAGGCAGGCCCTCTCCTATCTCTGGGGCACACACTCAGCCCCTCCAAAACAATGGGGTGGCATCCAGGCTCTTCCTAATCTACAAAGAATATGCTCCACCTTTTCCGAGGCCTGGGGCACAGCTCTCCTATAACACACAAGTGGAAGGTCCACCCTTTGCCTTTGGGGCAAACACACCCTCTCCAGGTGGTTGGAAAGGTCTGCTCTCCTGGCCCCAGGCTTCTTGGCTTCAGATCTTAGCTTCCATGCTTTTGCCTCTGAAATTATTTTTCCTTCAATTTGTCCCTTTTCTGTCCCTTTTAGTCCAGACTAGCAGTGGTTCCATTTATACAGATCGCTCATCATCTCTTGTTGGTTTTCTGTGTAGTAGGCTGGGATCAAAACCATCAGACAGTAGGACTTTCCACAAATCCTTCCTGGATAACTCCTTCTCCAATCCTGGCTTTTTTCTGAAATGGCTGTCTGGTTCCATGTTTGGTTAAATCCTCACATGGGGCACTTTTGTCTGGGGTCTCTCTTTCTGGAAGCCCAGAATTTTCCAGACTATCAGCTTCTGGTTTCTTTGTACCCAGGAGTTCAGTTCTTAGCTTTTCTCATTCCTGTTGCATTTCACTATAAGCTGCAAGGAGAAACCAGGCCACAGTTTCCATATTTAATATAGAAATCTGCTCAGCTAAGTATCCTGGGTCAGTGCCTTTAAATTCTAACTTCCATCCAGCAGCAGTACTCAATTTTGCTAAATTTTCTGCTACTTTACAACAAGGATTGCATACCTTCCAATTTGCAATAATGCATGCATCATTTCTGTCTAAGGCCTTATCAGAAATATCTTCAGAGTCTGTATTTCTACCAATAGTCTCCTCAAAGCGTTCTAGGCCTTCTCTATCAAGCTCTTCATGGCTCTTCCAGAATTTTCCCCTTATGCATCTAACAAATTGTTCCAACATGTTTGGTATTTGCAAACCCAAGCAGTACCCCACGTCTCTGGTAGCAAAATCTGTTTTAGTTTGTTAAGATGCCAGAATGCAATATGCCAGACATGGAATGGCTTTATTTTTTTTCAAGTCTCCATTTTGTTTTAGTTTTTAAAAGTAATTTCTCTCCTTCACAATTTGTTGTCACACACACATGTGTGCACATTTCACACAACACACAACTCGAGATGGCCAGAGAAACATGGATAACCTACTCTTTTTTTTTTTTTTACAAAATTCAAAGTAGATTATACTCATGTGGTTTTCAGTCATCACACAACAAACAGACATGATCCACTTACTGATTTATGCTCCCCAAATGCTTTAACAGTGAGGATTTTCTATGAAGGTAGACATAAAACATCCTGTTTTTACTAAAACCAGTCTCAGGCATACATTTTATGTTTATATATAGTCCTTGAGAATACTATAGTAGCAGTACATAAGTTCATTCTGTAAGAAGATCTGAAAGATGATTTTCAAGAGGCTTTATGCATTGTACTCTCAAATAAAAATCCTCAGTCAAAAGATAATAACAGTTAAAACAGCATATTTATGTCAGAGAGCAGAAGAGGGTATAAATGTAAATTGTTGTACTGAGGGACTCTTTTGGTAAAGTTTTTCTAATAATAAATAAAAACTAGAAAAGTCTCAGACTGATACAAAGTGGACATAGACATCAAGAATTATCTATACTTGGCTCAGAGTTTTTAGGAGAAAATAATATCCACATGAATGACATAGCATCTGGTAATCCCAATTTGGGCAAGTCCTTACTGTCAGTCAACCTGGAGGCTTGGGAGAAAAAAATAAAATTGTTTTTCCCCTGTTAACAGAAAGGCAGGGTGAAACTACTAGCTAAACTAATGCCTTCCTTCCTTTAGAACTCTTAGATCAATTAGAGAGGTTCCCCTATTGTAGCACGGAAACCAGGAACGAGGCCGCAGGCCTCCAGGAACGTTCAGCGAAGTTAGAACCGGCTGAGACTAAGGATCCATAGTTTTGGGAAGCAGGTTTTATTTGCTATGGCCATAGGGCTCAGCTGAGTAGCCTCTGAAAGTCTGAGCCCTGAACAAAAGGCAACCTTAGCTTTTGTAGACTCTTTGACATGTTAAAGACAAGGTAAACAATTGGCTGATTTAAGTTGAGAATGGCCCAGAGGTGAACCGTTGAGGGGCCCCCACCCCAGGAATGTCTTCTCTTGCCTACTTGCAGCTTCACCAGTTCCTGAAGGCTAGGGGAGGGGGTTTCTATCCCAGGAAATGTGCCTTATCTCACTTGCCTGCAAGGAGAGGGGGTTTGGGGATTTTCCACAGAGAGCACAGCTAAACCAGAAAGAGGGGAAGGCCTGCCTCCTACACTATTTCTAGTGGGTTTTAATTTCAAAACTCACATGCTTAGCATTTGGACCACAACCTATTTTGTAGTTCACCTAGGATAAGCATGATCCCTCAGTACTTTATGCTTTTTTTGAACTTCCACACATGAACTGTAAAACTCTTATTTTAGAAATACCATGGCAACTGTTTATGGTGCTAGATGACAAGGTATAATTTACATAGTAATATTGATGCTTGTAGCCAATAAATAAATGTACTTTTTATTTTTAGACTGGTCAGTTTGTGCCTTTAGACCTTTAACTTTGAAGGACTCCTGACCTTAACAATCAAAGCAAACTAGAAAAAGATGACAAAAAAACAAATGTTTTATTTAAAGTCTTCTGTGCAATAGGTACAGATAGAAAAATTACTGATTCAAATAATTTCATAGATGTCACTCAGAAGCATTCTTGCTGTCTGTAACTTAATATGCTAGAGCCCTTAAAATAAAATTATAGGTGAATTTAAAGTATATATTATGTACTTGCAATTATTTTAAATTGTTCAAGTTTATAGCATGTTACTGGAGTGAGATAGAGATAAAGACAGTTCACATTTATATTTAGAAGATAAAATTACTTCAGAAGTCAGTTGAAATCCTTGCTCATGTTCTAAGTATAGTCATTGTGATAAGACCTAAAATATAAGCAGGCACTAATTTTTGATTCACACTCAAGTAGGGGTAGAAAGGCACCAGCAATTCCACATCACCCAGTGTAGCCAGCATTAGGGCTGCAGTGCATACCAATCCCAGGAAGACAGATAGTGAACTAGATCCTGAGGAGATGGCTGTGTTTCCTGCATGAAATGACTGCTCAAAAAAATAAACTTTCTCTAAATCCTCCTTTATTCTTTTCTCCTCTTTTTCCTTTTATTGTTCTTTTGTATATGAAGAGTAGCAACACCTTCTTTCCTTCTTAAAGCCTTCCTCTGACTGCTCAGAAACTTGGAGATGGAATTTGTCTCTTACACCATAGTGATGAGATCAAACATCTCTATGACAAATCACAATATCCACACCACACTGAGGCTTTACTGCAGCTGCAGCATCAATGACAACACACTTATCTGGAGTAGTACTCAAAACTTTGAACTTCAAGGCAAACTCACAGGGATTATATAGAGTCAGCTCTTGCTTTTGTGTTGCCTGATCATCTGCATAAAATGTTACCTCCATGGAAAATACAAGATCTGGAAGATTTCCTTCCACTGAATCTGGTTGTCTTTTTTGTTGCTGCATTGGCACTAACCCCCCTGCTGCACTTCTGTTTCTACAGTCTCTTCTGATCTGGGCTTTTCTTAGATGCAGTTAAAACTCCAAAACATTTCATCTCAAAACATGAGCTCCTCAGACAGGAGCTGTGACTGTTCCTCCAATCCTTTGTCATCACCTCTAGGCTGCACTGTGGAATGGCTTTTAAAATGGAATTTATTAAGTTGCAAGCTTACAGGTCTAAGGCCACAGAAATATTATTGTTGAAATGTTTAATTCTCCTTTCAATTCTGTAAATGTTCACTTCAAGTATTTAGAAGCTTTTTGTTAGTTACATGTGTGTCAGTCTTATTTAAGATTTTTTGTATTTGATGAGTTGCTTCTTTGTTACTCCTTTTGAGATTCACTCATTGTCTTTGGCTTCCAGCTGTATTTTCTCATGTGTCTAAGTATGGTTGTCTTTGAATTAACCTACTTTGAGTTCACTGACCCCTTGGATGTGTAGATAAATGTTGATTATCCAATTTGGGAAGTTTTGAGCCATTTTTCATCCTTCAGATACTCTTCCCCTTCCTCTTCTGTCCTTCCGAAGGGCCAGTTACGTGCATGTTTATGTCCCACTGGCCTCTAAGGCTTTCTTCATTTTCTTCATTCTTTTTCCCTTTCTGCTCTTCAGGTTGGTTTTTCTCAATCGGCCTTGATTCATATTTGCTCATTCTTCCTTCTGACTATTTATATTTTCAGTTGAGCTCCTGTAGGGAATATTTAATTTTAGTTATTGTATTTTTCTAGTCTTGCATTTCACTTTGGCTTTTCTTTTTTCTTCTTTTACCTCCTCCTTTTGAAATAGTCATAAACTGAGAGGACAGCAGCAAAATCAATACAAATTCCACACAGAGAACTCCAACGTATCCCCACCCACCCCCTAAACACTCAGATCTAAATTTTAACATTTTACCACCTTTGCTGAATCATTATTTCTGTCTGCCTTTCCACACATTTATCTGCCTTATCATCTGTCTAGCTTTCTATCTTCTGAACATTTGAGAGCAGGTTGCACACATCATACTCCTTGAATGCAGAATACTTCCATGTACATTTCCCATGAATAAGGACATTCACTTATTGTTTAGGT
>PVIY010051661.1:0-15574 GCA_004026745.1 Myrmecophaga tridactyla | reverse complement strand
TTGATTGTATTTGGGTTTCAGTGCAATGTGGAAAATATAGTACATTATAGTGACTAAAGGCATAGATTTGGAAACATGATGACTTTTCTGGGACTGATTCCCAGTTCAGACCCTTCTTTGCTGAGTGATCATGCTCACAAGTTTTCTGGCCATATTATGCCTCCCTTATATTAGCTATACAATAGGAATAGCATTAGTCTATACTTTACCAAGATTATAAGAGTTAGTAAGTGTACAGTACTTAGAGGAACAGATGATATGTGGTAAACCTACAATAAACGTTATTACCTTCTCCACTTCCTACTCTTCCTTCTTCTCTTTTCTTGATTAGAGCTTCTGCTCTGTATTCTACATTGTATTAACTTAGTAAGCAATGAGACTGAATGAGGGAATGGTTGTTTACTTAGTAAGGAACCTCACCAGTTCGTATAGATCAGTTCAAATCTTAATCATAAACTGCCACGTTTGACTCCAGTTGTTCAAAAGATGTTGCTTAGAAATTCAGTTCTCTGTATCCATACATGTTTGTCTTTTTTTCTATTCCTTTTGTTTTCAGCTTCATCAGTTTGTTCCTACCTTTAATTGCTGATTATAATTCAGGCATTAATTATTTTTAAAATATATTCTCACAATCAATACTGGGTATTGTTTTTCCTATTTATTTACACTGCCATTATAAGTTTGAGTAGCTAAATTCATCTTTCTTTCTGCTTTTAGATACTATAAATTTTATTTTAAATAGCCTGTGTATCATTCTGCTCTATAAGCAAAAACTCACATGAATTACTGTCATCTGTTAAGAGGCCCCTGTGTTGAAGGAATTCATAGTCATATGAGGGTGACCCATTTATACAATTAACTATAATACCCAGCAATTATGGTATGTTCTCGCATAAACAAAAGGGGGAAAGCAGTTTATTCCAAGTAGAGGAATAGATTGTACTTGAATTTATTTTGCTATGTTAGGGCAAGACAGTCAAGTGCAAAATCAAAGATTACTTATATTTCACGTGAGCTCCAAACTCGTCTCTACCTCCCCAAATAACTTAATATCATAGATGGAAAATAATTTAGGCATTTTTTTCAGGATGATGTTAGTCATTTATAGCTAATTAATAGAGTATTTGAGAGATGAATAAATTGTGTGTGGGAAGTGAGGATGCAAGGAACGGTTGAAATGACATCTTGGAGGAAGAACCTGGAGCATCAAACTAATGTGTTAGTGATATTCTTTATTTCTTTGAGAAGTGAGGCATCGCAATCAGAAGTCCAGCAAGTTAATTCTCATTGCTATGTGACTGCAGAAAAAGAGAGTTATGAGGCTCTATTAGGAGGCTATTTTCAATATCTAGAAGAGAAATGATTAATGTCCAAATTAGGCCAATAGAACCAGGAATGTAAAGGAAATAGCACCTCTTTCAAAACCCTACTACATTTGCAGAATAAAAAAAATATATATGATGGGCACATAATCAATACAGATGTGGTGCCTGATGATGAGGGAGAGGAAGTTCAATAAGTCTGAAATTCTAAATCCAGGTAAGATGAAATTTGAAGTCAGAAGAGAATGAAAGTTTGGAAAGGAAATTGATGACTTCTGATGTGAAAATGTGGAGGCTGAGCTGACTCGGTGCTTGCTTCGAGCAGTAAACAACAGTGAGTTAAGCATGTTTCTTTGACAAGATTGACATTTCTTTAACAATTTGGAAATATCCAAAATTATAAGAGATTGTGGAGGAAAGTGCGATAGTGTAGAATATGCAGAGTGAAAACAGGGTACCTTAGGAAATATCTGTACTTAAGGGACAAATGGAACAAAGGACTTGGTGAAAGAGCTTAAGATGCATTGGTGTCAAGTATGGTTTAATAAAGACAGTATATCCTACCATGTCAGACTCCTAGAGGGCTGCCCAAGACTATGGCATCTTTGTGACGATGATAAACTCACTGGTGATTGATAATCGTTACAAGAATCATTTTTGTAGAATAGTTGGAATCAGGAAAATTAGACTCCAGTTTGCTTACAAAACAAATAATTAAAACAACTATATCTAAATTATATTTCCCTCTGAATTAATGTAGTTTATTTCATTTTTCTTTTTTCAATAACAAAATATTTTGGGTAGGAATTTTAAGTTATAATGAAATGTATGGAGAAGAAAATAAATAAATCCAGAAATAAGAAAAATAGGATGCCAAATCACACAAAATTTCAATAGCAAATATCAGTAATTACTAATAGTTTAGTAGAAAGTCTTCCAAATTTATCTCTACTTATTCACATACACAAAACAGATATCTATGATTACCTAGAATATGCCACTTTATAATCTTTTGTTTCACTCAGTAATATATTTAAATTCTTATTTTAATTAATACAGATATGTATTCAATAGCTGCACATTAGTCATTATATTAGTCAAATTATATAAGATAATTTATTTAACAAATTCACTAGGCACAACCGATAGCATGTATATTTGTACACTTGTCTGAAATTGCATTTGGATAAATTACTCACCCTGGTTTAAAGCAGACATATTTTAAATCCTTTTTATACATATTATCAAATGTCCCTCTAGAATGTTTCTATCAAGTTACATTCTAGGAAACTGAGGTGCAAGTTTCCTGTACATCAAATGTAGACTAAATGGGCAGCAAAAACTGCAAAGAAATGTAAACTGATGTTAGCTAGCATTCATTTGCAATAGATACAATACCCATGTTCTTGACCCTCTTCATCGATGCTCAAAATTCAGGAACAAAATGAAAAATAAGACCCTTCATTTGAAAATTGAAATGGCACACATGTCAAGCAGAAGGACACAGTAAATGAGGAATAAATGCACAAGTGTGTGAAGTTCGTGATAGAATTGCCAGGGTACTAAACCTAAATGGTGCAAGGAGGCAGTGAGGGCTGGAAAAGATCAAAACTCAAAAGAACAAGGCAGAGTTGCAATGAAGCAATGCATGTGTGTAATAAAAATGGTCTTTGGCGTTCCAATGGTAGGCTCTGTGAGGCTCTGTGAGGCTCGGGTAAAAAGGGTTTATTAACCTGTGTTAAGAAACAGAACAGAGAAGGATAATGAAAGAACATTGTGATCAAAATGGGCTTTTTGTCAGTGAGAAAATAGAAGAGGTCCCTAATGTTGGAGAGACAGCTGAATAGCGTAGACTTCAAAAGCAGAGTAGTTATCGATAGATTACAAATGGGCAATAGACTTAATGTAGCAATGAAGAGTAAAGAGAACACTGCCTCTCCTTATTCATCATGAGTGTGGGCACTTTCAGGAATTTTAAGTTAAGAGCATCAACAGGGGAAAGTCAGATTTCAGTTCAGGTGAGGAAATGTGAACAATAATATGTTTACTTCATGTGCAGCTTTCTCTTGACTTCGTATCTTGCATTATAGTGTGAAATTATCATTAAAATAAATTAACATACAAAACCAATAACTGTTCTGCAATGCTTCATTAAAAATGGAACAATTTTTTAACAGAGAGCATCTGCCAGAATCCTATAGTCTAGTCACAATATTTGTATTTATTATTAAATATATGTTATGTATTTGAGCAGCCACTTAGGTCTGCATTCCTACCAGGGGCCCAAGCTTCACTAAATGTATCTTAACATGGCAAAATTTGCTGGCCAAAATATCAACTCATTTACTAAAAACAGCAAAAGATATTATATTAAAATTATTATACTTCTCGATTTGGTATAGTATAATTAAACCTGTATGTTCATTAGAAACACAATTGGTATCCAGGAAAAAAATTCAGAAAAGTTTTATACTTGACCAATGAATATATTAATAACAAAATTAGATTAAATTGAAGAAAATATTATATTATTGAGAAATTCTAAACTGCTCTGACATCTATCTTTGGTCAGACTAAATCTTTGAGTCAGCAAATGGTCCATGGGAAGTCTGCACATTTATGGAAATAACCTGAAAAGTAATAGAGTAACTTCAAAGAACCATTCCAACTTAATCACTTGGCATTTTCCTAGGGCTAGAACAATTTTCTTTATGAAATTAATCCTTTGTAACTTAGTACATATGAAAATGGGACCTGCTCACATCATGTAGAGCTGTCTATGTAGGCTCTCCCCTGAAAAAAGAGTTGAGACTTGGCTCAAACTCTGAACACATCTGTGAGGTGCTAGTGAGAAGAGGAAAGCACCTAGAACAGCGAGGATGACTCAATGTTTGTGAAATGTGAATTTGTGTTTGAATAAAGCATTCTTTTGCATTTAAAGAGAACTTGGAGATATTTCAGGAAAATGAATGAAAATAGTAAACATCAAATAAGTTCTATAAGAAAATTAGAAGGAAAAGGAAAAACTCTTAAACATCTCCCAAACATATTCTGTGAGACTGAACACAATGCTCTCTTGGATACCAGAGCTAAAATGAAACGGTGTCAAAAGAAATACCATTAAAAAGGAAGGGATAACATTACTCTTATTTACATGGGAATTGTGTTCTTCGGTTGTTGGGTACAAGTTTGTTCCTTTTGTGGTTTAAATCATCTGTGTCTTTACTGATCTCTGTGAGCGCGTGTGTGCTCTTACATGGGTGAGTCTGATGAACAATCTGTCATCGAGAGAACTGTTAAAATCTATTAATCTGTCTGTGGATTTTTCAAATACTTTTTGGAAAAGTGGACAATTTTGCTTTCTTTTTTGAAGCTATGGTCTTAGTTGCAGGCAAGTTTTAAAATATCTTATCTTTCCATTGAAACTGATTATTTGTCTTATTTGGTGTCCCTCTTTATTTTAGCCAATGCTTTCTAACTTGTAGGCTACTCTTAATAAAGCTGAACTCATTTTCTTTTAGTCATTTAATTTGAACTATTGTTAATCTTGTGTGTATATATTTGTCTGTTTTATTTGCAGCACTTCTCTTTGTCTTTCTCTTCTGTCTCTCTCTCTGATTCTCTTTCTCCTCTACTAAATAACCAAGTCTAAGAACCATGGCTAAAAACAAAGGCTAAGGATTCTGTTGTATCCACTGCAGAGAGGTGTATTTTTCTACTTCCCAAAGTGAAGGATTCACCTTTCAAGCTTTGAGGTTATTTCCTACCTATCATGTATGGCCTGCGCTTTATCTTCAGCCCCTCTGCAACCCAGACCATTAAAACACATGCTTCTGCTTAGCAAGGATTGGCCAAGACCCCACGAGCACTGATTTTTCTCATAGGACTGATGCTTTACCATCTTTTTGTCTTCAGAGGATTTCTCATACTTCCCTCTATTTAATCCAGCTTTTGTAGTTGTGCCACATTGGAAACTTTTCTCTGGCTATCTAATATGCCATGCTAGTTATCTTTTTATAGTATAAGGGGGTTCTTCTTAAAGAGTACATGAGGAAGTTCCAGTCTCATCCAGTTTTAGAGTTTTAGGGTTCTGCTATCACCTTATTTATAGCTACCATTCCCAGAAGAATTATCTTCTAAGCACCTTTCTTCCTGCTGCTCTTCTGATTGATGGCGACTTGGTCACTCTCTCTCTGCTTGTCACATCTGATAGATTCTCATTCCTGGCCTACATCTTATATTACTACACGATGTTCCTCTATATTTGCCTCTCTCCTAAACATATACCCTTTGCATTGATAAATATGTATTAGCTACTTATTATCTAGGCACTGTTTGGGGAACTGAGGGATTAATGCAAATGAAAGGTTTCCCACAGTTAATACAGCCACAGAAAAATTCAGAAAAAAAGATGTGTAAATGAATGATTTCAATGCAGTGAGATAAATTCAATAAATACATGTGACTGCGCTAATGCATACTGCTGTAATGCACTACTATGTCTCAAAGATTCATGAATGGCTTCAGGGAAGAATAGTAAAAGTCGTGACTTACGAGGTATGATTAGGACTGCCCAGTCAGAAGGGCAGTGGCATGGTTGTCCCAACAGAATAATTAAATTGCGAATTCATACCTAACTCTGATACTCTAACATTTTGGGTAAAAATTGTAAATACACTGGAAAAACTGAGACAGAGTAGAAATGTAAAATCCTAAAATATAAAATTAGAAATACTGGCATGAGGCAGATTATGAAAAAACCTTTACATTGTTAAGGGATTTGAAGTTGTAGATAAAATGGGAACGTTGAAAGGTTTTGAGAAAGGGAGTAATATAAACAGATTTCTTTTAAATTGGGTAACTGTGTTCTCACAGTTACAAGTTTGGAGATTATTGAAAAGGTATAGTCAAAGAAAATTGAAACATCAAACTAAGCCAGTGGCAGCAGATATATGAGCAGAAACAGACAAGGCATGGTGAGACGGTAGAATCAGGAGATTATGGTGTTTGATTAAGTAAAGAACTGGGATATGCATATGTTGCCATAACTGGAAGGACATTATTAGTTCTGAGGTTTCGGGTTTATAGTGTATATTAAAGAAAAATACAACTCAACAAGGAGTGCTTTATTTGAAGTATGATTAGGGTTTCTCAGTCAGAAATGCAATAGCATGGCATTCCAGACAAAACAATTAAGAGTGCTTTAACTTTACCTGTTGAATTCATGTTCTGTAAAGAACGCCTACATAGATATATCTTCAAAGCACAAATAAATAAATTTCAGAGATTGAAGGAGATGTTTAGGCAGAGGTATTGATTTTGAAAATGTCAGAATATACATAATAGTTGAAGCCTTAATGATGACCAGGAATATCATTTTAAGAAACTGTTAGGTTAAAAAGAGAAGAGGGCCAGGACAGAGCCTAGAGAAAGATTGAGGAGCTGCAGAGAAGATTAGTCAACGAAGATGATAAAGTATAGAAGAATTAATCTGAAAAGGTGGAGAGTTCAATGAAAACTCTATGATGAAAAAAAGAGGAAGGAAAATTTCAAGTAGGAATTTGTTCACAGATATCAAATATCAGAAATTTCAAATAAGATGCCAAATAAAGAGGAAGTTTTTAATAACCTACTAAGGGCATTTGGTAGAGCGCAGAAACTGAGATTGCACATAGGCCCAGATGACTTTTCTTCTGAGAAAGTTGGCTATAAAGAGAAATGGAGATATGTTTTTGGCAAAAAGAGGATAGTTGAGGGTGGGGAAATTGTGCTTTATGGTTTCTCTCTTTATTTCCATAAATTCAGAAAATTGAGCATGTTTGTTGATTGGAAAGGAAAGCACCAGGACCTGGGAGACATACAGGGAGAAAACAGGGAAAGAGATTAGTCGATAGGTATATTTTAAGGGTCACAGACTAATTGTTTTTTTTTTCTTCATTAGAGAAGTTGTGATTTATAAAACAATCATGCATAAAATAGAGGAGTCTCATAAACTACCTCACCACCAATACATTGCATTGGTAATGGAACATCTGTCACCATTTGATGATAGCACATTCTTACATTTTTTTACTATTAAAGTCCATGGTTTAACTTAGGGTTCATGGTTTGTGTAGTTAGTATAGAATAGTTCCATGGACTTTTAACAAAATTTTTATTTTGTTACCATATATAAAAACTAACATCTCCCTCTTTAGTCACATTCAGATATACATTTCAGTGCTGTTAATTGTGTTCACAGTATTCTGCTACCATCACCACTATCCGTTACCAAAACATTTCCATCATTCCAAACAGGAATCCTGGGCATTCTGAGCCTTAACTTCCCGTTCTCTATCCCCACCCTGTCCCCTGATGATTTAGTTTCCTGAAGCTGCCAGAATGTAATATACCAGAAACAGAAAGGCTTTTAAAAGGGGAATTTATTAAGTTGCAAGCTTACAATTCTAAGACTGTGAAAATGTCCAAATTAAGGCACCAACAAGAGATTATCTTCACTCAAGAAAGGCTGGTACTGGGCAGGCCATGCTGGAGACCCAGGTTTGAGTCCCAGTGCAAAAAAAAGAAAAAAGGCTGATACCATCTGGAACACCTCTGTCAGCTGGGATGGCACATAGCAACATTTTGCTAACTTTCTCTCCTCATTTTATAAGGCTTCTCTGTGGGAGTATTCCTTCTGCATTTCCAAAGGTTTCTGGCTATGTGGGCTCTGTCAGCACTAAAGCTTTTTCCAAAATGGTCTCCTCTTAAAGAAGAAACCCCACCTTGAAGGGGTTTCACATCTCCATGGAAACCAACTGAATAAAAGTTACCACCCACAATTGGGTTGGTCACATCTTCATGGAAACAATAAAAAAGATCTTACCCAGCAATACTGAATGAGGATTAAAATCATGGCTTTTCTGGGGTAGTCAACAGTTTCAAACTGGCACAGCTGGAAAACTATATTCTAGTTTTTGGTTCTATGAGTTTGCTTATTCTAATTGGTTTAAATCATTGAGAATGTAAAATATTTGTCCTATTAGTTATGGCTTATATCATTCATATGCTGTCTTCCAGGTTCATCCTTGTTGTTGCATGTATCAGGGCTTCGTTCCTTTTAACAACTGAATAATATTCCATTGCCTGTATATAATACATTGTATTTATCCATTCAACAGTTGATGGACACTTGTGTTCCATCTTTTGAAAACTATGAATAATGCCACTATGAACACTGGTGTGCAAATATTTGTTCCAGTCCCTGATTTCAGTTCTTTTGGCTATAAACCTAGTTGTGGCACTGCCAGATCATATGGTAGTTCTATACTTAGTTTTCTGAGGAACCACCAAACTGTCTTCTACAGAGCTGCACCATTTTACATTGCTGCCAGCACACGAACACTTAAGTTCCATTTTTTTAAATAGCAGCCATTCTAATGGGAATCAAATGGCATTTCATGTGTTTTTTGTTTTTTAACATGGGCAGGCACTGGGAATCAAACCCAGGTCCTCTGGCATGGCAGGCGAACATTCCTGCCTGCTGAGCCACTGTGGGCCAGCCCATTTCACGTGGTTTTGATTATCAATTCCCTGTGGGCTAATGGCAATGAGGATTTTTTTCATGTGCTTTCTGACCATTTGTACATCTTCCTGAGAGAGATATCTGTTCAAGTCTTTTGCCCATTCTTGAATTGGGATGTCTTTAGCTTCTTAAGTTGGAGGATTTCTTTATATATTCAGGATATTAATTCTTTATCAGACATGTGGTTTCCAAATGTTTTCTCCTATAGTGTAGGTTATCATTTTACTTTCATGATATATTCCTTTGAAGATCAAAGTTTTGAATTTTGATGAGGTTCCATTCATCTATTTTTTTCTTTTGTTATTTGTACTTTGTGTGTAAAGTCTAAGAAACAATCACCAACACAAGGACCTGAAGATTTTTTCCTACATTTTCTTTTAAGGATTTTTATAGTTCTAGCTCTCATATTAAGGTGTTTGATCCATTTTGAGTTGATTTGTGTATATGGTGTGAGGTAGGGGTTCCCCTCCTTTTTTTTTTTTTGGCAAATGAAGATCTCCTTTTCCCAGCATAATTTGTTAAGACTATTCTTTCCCAATTGAGTGATATTTGCTACCTTGTCAAAAAATCAGTTGGCTATAAATGTGAGGGTTGATTTTTTACTTCTCAGTCATATTCCATTTGTCTATATACCTATACTCAAGCCATGCTGTCTATGTTACTGTGGCTTTGTAATAAGTTTTAGGATTGAGAAGTATGAGTCCTCTAACTTCAGACCTCTTTCTCAAGATGACTTTAGCTATTTGGGGCCCCATAGCTGTCCATATAAATTTGACAACTGGAATTTCCATTTCTACAAAAAAGTATTTGGGATTTTAATGTGCATTGCATTGAATTTGCAAATCACTTTAGATAGTCTTGACCTCTTAACAATATTTAATCTTCGAAACTATGAACTTGGAATGCCCTTCCATCTACTTAGATCTTGTTTAATTTATGTTAGCAAGGTTTTTACTTTTCTGTGTACAAGTCCTTTACATACTTGATTTCTTCTTCTAACTGTTCATTATTTGTGCGTAGAAACTCTACTGATTTTTATGTGTTGCCCTTGTACTCTACCACTTGGCTGAATTCATTTATTAGCTCCAGGCATTTTGTTGTGGATTTTTAAAAGATTTTCTGTATATAAGACTATGTCATATACAAATAAGGAAAGTTTTATTTCTTCATTTCGAATTTGGAGACTCTTATTTCATTTTCTTTTCCTAATTTCTTCTGCAAGAACTTACATTACAATATTTATAACAGTGATGACAATGGGCATCCTTATCTTGTTCATGATCTTAGAGGGAAAGCTCTCTGTCTTTCACCCTTAAATAGGATGTTAGCCATGGCTTTTCATATATGCTCTTTTTTCATGTTGAGGAAGTCTCCTTCTACTCCTATTGTTCTAAGTGTTTTTATCAAGAAACAGTGCTGGGATCTTTTCAAACACCTTTCCTGTGTTAATTGAGATGATCATCTATTTTTTCCTTCATACTGTTAATGTGATGTATTACTTATGTTGAACCAATCTTGCATAACAGGAATAAAGCCTTCTTGGATTTATTTCTTTTTTAAAATTTTTTTAATTTATTTATTTTCTTCCTCTGCCATTTTCAGTTTAGTTTGCCGTTCTATTTCCAGTTCTTCCAATTATGAATTAGGTCTCTGACTTGAAGTCTTTCTTTTATTTTCATGTAAGCATTTAAAGCTTTAAATATCCCTCTCATCACTGCTTTACTGCATCAAAAATATTTGCTATGTTGTATTTTCATTGTCATTCATCTCAAGACATTCCTTAATTATGCTTCTGATTTTCTCTTTAACCCACTGGTTTTTTAAGAACATGTTGTATAATTTTCATATATTTATGAATTTTCTATTTCTTGCACTGTTATTAATGTCTAGCTTCATTTAGTTGTGGTTGAAGAAGATACATTGTATGAGTTCAGTATTCTTAAACTGATTCGGACTTGGTTTGTGACCAACATATGGACTATCCTAGAGACTGATCTGTAGTGCACTTGAGAAGAATTTGTATTCTATTTTTGTTGGCTGCCATGTTCTAAATATGTCTATAGTTCGGTTAGTGAATTGTTCAAGTCCTATACTTCCTTATTGACCTTCTGAGTAGATGTTCTGTCCATTATTGAGTTTGATGTGTTATAATCTCCTGCTATTAATGTATAACTGTCAATTTCCCTCAAAGCTGTCAGTATTTGCTTCATATATTTTGGGGTTCTGCTGTTAATTGCATATATATTTATAACTTTTACGTCTTCCTGTTGAATTGTCCCCTTTATCGGTATATAAGGACCATCTTTGCCCAGATAACTATTTTAAACGATATTGGTATAGATACCCCAGCTCTCCTTTCATTCCTACTTGCACAGTATATTTTTTCCTACTTTTCCCCCTCATTCTACTTGTATCTTTGACTTCAAGGTGAGTCTTTTGCAGACAGCATATAGTTGGGTCATGCTTTTTATCTAATCTCTGCCTTTTGACCACAGAGTTTAATCTATTTACAATTAAATTCACTACTTATAATACAGAACTTTCTTCTGTCATTTTTTTTAATTTCGCTTTTGTAAGACATATAATTTTTGTTCCTTACCTCCATTGATGCCTTCTTTTATATTTACTTGCTTTTTGTGTTTTAACATATTGAGTGACTTCTCATTTCTATCTGGATATGTTTTTTATCTTATCTCCTTGTTGTTACCATGGAGTTAAAATTTAACATCCAAAATATATAACAGTCATATCTAACTTGATACAACTTAATTTCAATAGCCTGCACACATATTTTTCCTACAGTCCTGTCCCCTGCCATGTTTTGTACTTGCTACCATTATACATCTGTACATTTTATGTCCAAAACATAAGCTTATTATTACTTTTTATGTAATTGTATTTTAACACCTGTAGGAAGTAAGAGGTGGGGTTATATACCAAACAACACAATATAATTCTGGCATTTATAATTTCAAATGTTTACCTTTACTGCAGGTCTTTATTTCTTTATGCCACTTTGAAACACTGTCTACTGTCCTTTCCTTTCATTCTGAAGAGTTCCATTTAGCATTGTCTCAATGGAACTCCCTTAGCTTTTATCTGAGAATGTCTTAATCTCTCACTCATGTATGAAAGAGAGTCTCACCATATTTAAAATTCTTGAATTCTTGGCTGGGAGATGTTTTCTTTCAGCTCTTTAAGTATTTCAACCCACTGCCATCTTGCTTCCATGGTTTATGGTGAGAAATCAGAGCTCACTCAAATTGGGACTCCCTTGTAGCTAACCTGCTTTTCTCTTACAGCTTTCAGAACTTTCTTTGGATTCAATAGTGTAATCAATATATGGCAAGATATATTTTTCTTAATGTTTATCCTGTTAGGTGTTCTCTGAGCTTCTTAGATGTACATGTTCATGTTCTTTGCTAACTTTGGGAAGTTTTCACTCATTATTTGTTTGGCTATTCATTCTGCTCCTTTCTTTCTTTCTTCTCCTTCTGAGAATCCCATAATACATATATTGATACACTTGCTGGTGTACCATAGCAGTCCTAGGCTATTTTTTTTTTCCTTCTGCATCTCAGCCTGACTCATTTCAAATGTCTTATCTTCAAGTTCACTGATTCTTTCTTCTGCCAGCTCCACTATGCTCTTGAAATCCTCCTGGACAGTTTCCATTTCCGTTATTATGGATTTCAACTTGAATAGGTCTGTTTGGTTCTATTTTTTAATTTCTGTCTCTTTATTTAGATCCTTATATTACTCATTCTTTGTTTTTCTGATATCCCTTCATTTTCTTGAGAATTTTTAAGATCATTTTTTTTATAGGCTTTCTTTGGTGTGTCCATATATCATCCTTTTCATTGGTGTTTTCTATATTTTTATCTTCTTCCTTTGGATGTGCCATCATTTCCTGTTCCTTTGTTTATCTTGTAGTCTTTTGTTGCACACAACACACTTTAATATTGTAAATGTTAACCATGGGATTTATTTCTCGAGATGTCTGTTTCTTGGTTTTGTAACCAGCTTGTGATAAGACAGAGATTTACTTGAGCTTCAGCCCTCCTGACAGGAAGATCTGCCAAGTTGAACACAATATGCAGGGTTTTCCCTGTCTTTCTGGGCCTCTGTCTTGTCTTGGGCTTTTCTTGTTAGTTGTTTTGAAGTTCCCCTGCTCTAACAGTTTTACTGTCCCCTCTGTTTTCCAGGAAACAGGCCTCCCACTCCCAGGTGTTTGAATTCAGCAGGCCTTTGTCCCAGACTGTCCATCTCTATAGTGTTTTACACTCCTTTCATTGTCTCAAGCTGTTTTTGTCTGGGGAGAAAATTCTGGGAGGGGTGGCATCCTGAGAGGACTTTCCAAAGTTAGTCTTTCCCAGTCAAATTAGTGCCAGGGAACCATAAAGGAGACATAGATCGGCTCCAAAGTGCTCTTGGGAGGGGATCTGCAAGGACACTAAAAGCTTCTGAATCTCACCAAATCTGAGCTTTCCTGATCTGCCCAGAAAATATGGCCCTTCAGCTAACTATTCCCACAGCCCTAAGAAAGTGCTGTACCTTTAAATCTCTGTTGTCTCTGCCCCTGTTTGGCAAGGGCGGAAGCAAGGGCTGCCCTTAGGGCTGGGTCACCAGTGATCTGAATTCACTGATCAAAAGCCATGATAAGTGATTTTCCTTGCTCATTCCTGTTCTTGAGGAAGGTTGTTGGGTTTTTGTTTTTTTTTTCTTCCCCCTTTCTGTCATCAGCAAGCTGGCCAGGAACTGGGTCCCTAGGTGGCTGCCATGTGATCGGGCATGGACACTGTTAGCTGCTGCACCGAGAGAGCAATTTACTGTCCTTTACTGTTGTATATCAGCCTCTTCCTTCCACTTTTCCCTGGATGCTGCACCGTGTTCTTCTGGCTTCCAGAGTTTCAAAATAGATTCAGACAGTTCCGGCTTGTTTAATAGCTGTTTCGGTGGAAAGACTGAGTCCTGGAGTTCCTTATTCTACCATCTTCCCTGGGAGTCCCACCAGACTAATATTTTTGCATGGGCAAACTCAAGTTGTGATTTTATTATTTTGACTCCATGCTACAAGAACTCTTCTTTTAGAGACTAATGTTGATATAAACATGGAAATACAGGACTTGGAGGCAGTAAAAATTTATAGAGGCCACAAAACCCCATTAGGGAAGTCACAGGAAAGTTGGAAATATTTTAAAGAGAATCTGTCTGGAGTACCAAATTCTGCTGGATAACATGTGCTTAACCAGCAATCCAAATTAAATTGGATTGATAATGAAGCTGGAAGGGAAAAAAAATGACTACTTATTTATGAGGCTATAGTAAGTGCTATTCCACTAACTCTATATATAATATAAAAATTACTCATGGGGGGACCTTTTTCAGAATTTTTGTAATTTTAGTGATATTAACCTTTTAAAAAATTATTTACAATTGTCCATAGCCAATCAACATCATGTGAAAATGCTATTGCTCAAAAGGAGTCTTGACAAAAGCAAAAAAGAAATTTAATCCAGTATTTTAAAGCAACTTTGGAACTATATCTATGTTTGTCTAGCCATTGTACCATGAGGCTCTATGCTGCTAGTTACAAAAGCAAAAATAAATGCGATGTGAAAGACAATCCCAAATAAGTACAAAGGTAACATATACAACACATGTACTATATTGAAAGAATCAGGGTCCTGAAAGAAAACAGCTGGTGCACTCAAAATGGGTAATTTAGGAAAGTTTAATAGAGGAGCAATTTACAAAAGTGTGGCCAGGGTGTGGGGAAACCACAAAGGATGGTTCTGTATCCCTGTGCTTGTAATTGAAGGTGCCATTACCAAACATAGGCCTGAAGGGGGAAAAGAAGTGTTCACAGAACTTCAAAAGGGAGAGAGAAAGGATGCAGAGAGCCTATGAGATCCTCCAGGGAGGGAGTCAGAGAAATAAACACACAATCCTACTCTCCTACATCCCTCTTTTCCCCCACTCTGATCTCCTTCTGGGGCTCTCCTTTAGCAGACCCCAAATAGAAGCCAAAGGAAACAAGAGCCAATTGACCAAGTTTATACCTATGCTGTAAAGCTCCCTGACCACACACCCAAAAAAAAATGTGGACAAGATCAGAGAGAAGATTTGGAGGGGCAAGTAGAAGATATCCAGCACATATATAGTTTATTTTTAAAATAAACAATGATACAGCTCTTTATTAGAAGAAAGTTTCTTATTAATCCTAATCAATAAATGATAAATAAATAATTGAAGAATATCAATTTAATGGGCCATTGTATTTATATTTGGTCCACTCTGGTTAAAAACTTTTCTTTCAAGTGAGAACACCATGGTCCCCTGCTGCCCCTAATCCACCCATGACTCAAGATCCACTTGCTGCTCATACTAGGCCCCTGTGCTCTGGTGTCTTTATTGCCCCATTTTTTATTATGTCTAAGCCCCCATTTCTGTGCAAGCCCCCAACCTCTGCTATATCTTGCCCTCCATATAGGTAGATAACAGAAGGGCTATCAAAGCAATAAAAGGACAGTGTATGTTTTCATGCTGTTTTTATTTTCTGTTCTCTCTCCTTACTAATCCCACCTGAGCTTTCACCTATAAACCACCCACCCACTACCAGCACTTCACATGCACAACACCTACTAGCCCCCAGTAGCGAAGAAAGGAGAAATTGCTCAGTGAGGAA
>PVIY010051660.1:0-15576 GCA_004026745.1 Myrmecophaga tridactyla | reverse complement strand
CAACACCTAATAAGACAACTTATTTTACTTCCCTGTCTTACACACACTTCTCACTGTGTGTTTATTCAACATACACCTGGAAGAAACATTTGGGTTGAGAGGGGATGTCAAAAATGAGCAAATGTTTCAGAACATACATTCCCTGAAATTTCTGAAGGGTGAAATTATTTATTTGTCACTGTTGCAAAGGTCTTCTTCCTGATATTGTATTATGCTTTTTTAATCTCAACCCACAAAGTAACATTGCTCATCCCTAGGGCCCAGAGAGTGCAATTAGGATTGATATTCAGCTGGTATGGACTAATACAGCTATGGCTCTTATTAAAATATTGAAATATTTCCATTCCTGTTCAAGCATGTCCACCACAGCAACAACTCCAGTGCCTCTTACAGAACTCCCCAGACCTCCCCACAACCAAGAAAAAAAAAGGGCTAATGCCTGACACAGCATAGAGACTTCAAGATTCTGTTCCATCACTAAGGTTGGCATCCATTCTAATTGTATAGTACCTGTTTTGGTTTGCTAAAGCTGCCTGAATACAATACACCAGAAATGGATTGGCTTTTATAAAGGAGATTTATTTAGTTACAATTTACAGTTCTTTGGAAGAAAGGCAGCTAGCTTTCATTTGGGTCCCTCTGTCACATGGGAAGACACATAGTGACATCTGCTGGCCTTCTCTTCCAGCTTCTGTGCTCAAATGGTTTTCCCCAGGGCATTTACCTTCTGCATCTCCAAATATCTGGATCCATGTCAGTTCTGAATGCTGAGCTGAAGTGTGCTAAGTGCTTGTCTCTCTTCTGTTTCTTCCCTTTAAGCCTCCAGTTGATTAAATTAAATGATGCTCATTGTGGAAGGCACTCCCCTTAGCCGAATGCGATGTAATCAGCCATAGATGAAATTCACATGCTGACAATTCAAGTCCACATAACAGAACAACTGGGCACCATTACCTGGCCAGGTTGACACCTGAACCTATCACAGTGTTCACTCCTTGTCAAATTGGCAATGATACATATCACCTTAAACCATATTTAATCTCTAAATATAAAACAGCAACAGGGTGCATGTGCAGTTCAGTAGTTAGAATGCCCACCTTTCATGCAGGAGACCTGGGTTCAATTCCTGGAGCATACATCCAAAATATATATATAATAACAGACACATTTTTTTCACCTAACAATGTCAATCTGTCCTACATACAATACACTAAACCTTTCCATATACAAAATACATTCATTTCATCACAATATCATAAAATCCTTAAACAATTTCAGTGACAATACAAATACAAAACCAAACAAAAATAGTGCAAAATCTTATCAAAGTCAGTTACAGGTATGGTTTGTCTAAGGCAATATTTTCCTCTGACTCTGGTCCTGTGAACTTAGAGCTAGTTATCTGTTTCCAATATACAGAGAAGGAACAGTCATAAGATAAATGATTCCACTGCCATAGGAATAAATTGGAAGGAAAAAAGGGGTCACTGCACCGAAACAATTCTCAAAGCTTGCAGGGCAAAGTCCATTAAATTTCAAAGTCTGAGAGTCATTCATCCTTGGGGCTTTAGAAAATGGAAGTCCTACCCTTTCCAAGGGCCTATGCAGCAGCTTTGATCTCTCCAAGCACTGGGACTGTTGCAATCTTGGGGAACATTAGGGAGACCACCTTTTTCTTGGCTCAACCCTCTCCAAGCTTTGGGGCAGTACCCAGGATCTCTGCCATCTCCAGAGCACACACTCAACCCCTCCAGAACAATGGGGTCATAGCCAGGCTCCCCCAATCCCTGGTTTATGTGCTCTACCCTCTCTGAGGTCTGAGGTAGCACAACTTTTCCTGAGAAATGAAGCAGAAGGCACACCCTCTGCTTCCAGAACAGACTCATCTTTTCCACATGTATGGGTCGGTCCAGTCTACTGGCCTGAAGTTTCCTGGCTCCAGACCTCAGCTTCCATGTTCTGCCTCTGAAGACATTTTACCTTCACTCTATACCTTTTCTGAGTCTTTTAGTCCAGACTAGCAGTGGTTCCATTTGTACAGATCCACAACACTCATTTTGGTTTTTTATGCAATATGCTGGGATCACGTTCATCAGACAAAAAGACATTTCACAAATCCTTTCTGGATAACCCCATCTCCAATTCTGGCTTGTCCTGTAATGTCTGGCTGCTTCCATGTTTGGTTAAATCCTCACATGGGCATGGTTCTCTGGGGTCTCACTTTCTGGAGGTCCAGAATTCTCCAGACCATCAATTTCTGATTTCTTCATACATAAAAGTTCAGTTCTCAATTTTTTCTTTCTTGCCACATTTTACAAGGAGAAACCAGACTGCATTTTGTACATTTAGTTTGGAAATCTCCTCAGCTATATATCGCATATCATTGCATTCAAATTCTCCCTTCCATACAGCACCAGAACTCAATTTTTTCAAATTCTCTGACACCTTAACACAAGGGTCTTCTTCCTCCCAATTGGCAAAAACACATTCCTCATTTCTGTATAAGCCTTCAATAGAAATATCTTTAGAGTTCATATTTTCTGCCAACAGTCTCTTCAAAGCAATCTTGGCTCACTCTATTAAGCTCCTCACAATTCTTCCAGAATCCTCCCCTTATCCATTTAAAGCACCATTCTAACATGGTTGATATTTGTAAATGCAGCAGTACCTCACTTCTCTTGTTCCAAAATCTGTTTTAGTTTGCTAAAGCTGCCAGAATGCAATACACCCAGAAATGGATTGGCTTTTATAAAAGGGATTTATTTCATTACAAACTTACAGTTCTTAGGAGGAAAGGCAGCTAGCTCTCATCTGGGTCACTCTGTCACAAGGGAAAGCACATGGTGATGTCTCCTGGCCTTCTCTCTGGGCTTCTGGGTTCAAACAGCTTTCCCTTGGGTATTTCACTTCTGCATCTCCAAATGTCTGGATCTCTGTCAGCTTTAGGCACTGAGCTGAGCTGTGCTGAGTGCTGAGCTGCTTCTTTCTCTTCTGATTCTTCCTTTTAAGCCTCCAGCTGATTAAATTAAATGTCACTCTTTGCCGAGGGCACTCCCCTTAGCTGACTGCAGATGTAATCAGCCATAGATGAAATTCACATGCTGATGACTTAAGTCCGCAGCAACAGAACAACTGTGCACCATCACCTGGCCAAGTGGAAACCTGAACATTACTATCACAGTACCCATGACATATTGGTTGTTTATTTTGAATATTTCTCTTGCTCACATCAAGAAGCATTTTTAAGATATAAGTGAGTCCAAATCACTGACTCAAAGAACTGTGAGCAAATGCAATGGTTATGGCCTTAGGTCACTAAGTTTTTAGGTAGTTGGTTATGCAGCTAAGCTCACTGAGACATTACTTATGAATGAAAAAAAACTGCTTTCCAGGTTGCAAAATGTGAAATAACAGAAAGCTCATGGCAGGTGATAGATTCTTAACTGGTAGGAGAGGAAATGCCAACTAGAACTCAATTAAAGGAGTTTTACTGTGAGGCTATGTGCAGATAGGCTCCCACTTAAGGTGGCAACAGCACTGAGAAGGGGAAGGGATACAGCTTATATAGGATGGTTGAAGGGAAGTAGGGCAAGAGAGATGATGAGTTTTCTTTGTCTAGCTTGAGAGCAGGAAGTTGCCAGGTTACCACTGGTTGGTTTTGGAAGCAGGGGGCTAAGTTGGGAGTTGGCAACTTTTCATTGGTGGGGTTTAAAATTTAAACACTGCATGTATGGGTGGTTCAGTGGTTCAGTGGTAGAATGCTCTCCTTTCATGTGGGAGACCTAGGTTCAATTCCCCGATGATGCATCCCCCCCCAAAAAAATGTAAACACCACTACAGTTTTGGTGGTGTTGTAACTGTCAGAGTTTTGGCAGGTATGAAACAAGAGAATTATCACAGGAATGTAGTTGCCAGAGGGTGGATGCTTGGTTAAAGGGTTATTGCAGGAATGCAGTCTGCAACTGCTATGTGAAGATATATGTTAAGGGCTAGATACATCATGGGAGGGGAGGTTGAGGGTCCTGAGGAATTATAACATTTCCAGCCATTTTGTTTTATAACATATGGGAATGGAAGTGTAGGGGTCTGGTGGACAGAAAGGGAGTTGGGATTGTCTGCTCTGGCTACTTCCTGCTATTATTGGGTGGAGTTGAATTCATTCCAGTCCATCCAAGTGTCTGGAACTTCTACTTTACTCTGCAAGAGCTGTTACTGGTATTCTCACAATAGCGTCATACTGTTGACCTGGTCATGTATGGTTCTGCACATAAAGCAGGTTAAGAGTTAAGAGTTTTAAGAGACAGGACCCCAAAATGAGGAGGAATATCTGGGTGATAACACTTTAACTCCTTCCAAGCTTTAAAGGGGTGTTGTCATTAAGGGGCAAAGGTATGATACGCTGAGATTTGTTGTTGTTCTTAGAGAGTCTAGCATCTCTGGGCTTCAGAGCTTTGGAACAACCTGGAGGTTTTAAGTCTTTCAGAAACAAACATACTAAGTAAAATTTTGTAGAGCACAAGATATTTTGCAGGGTTCCCTGGAACACTGTTGATTGGGGTTTGTCATATTGTGGCAGTTTGCAATACCTGACTGAAATTTCCATAAGCGCAACCTCCAGAATGACCTCTTGACTTGATTTGAAATGTCTTTAGCCATTAAAGCTCTATTTTCCCCTTTTTGGTCAATTAATTCATGACACCAGGGCCAGGCTCATCCTTGGAACTTATGTCTCACAATGCCAGGGCCATTTATGTTCCACAATGCCAGGGCCAGCTACGTTATGATACCAGGACCACACTTACACCTTGGAGATCATTTCCCATGTTGGGGGGAAGTTCAGAGTTTGACTTAGAGAGAAACCACACTTGAGCAACAGCAGAGATTTTCTGGAGATGACTCTTAGACACTAATTATATGTAGGTTCAGTTTGCTATTACAGAAATAAGTTTCATAAGGGTCAGACTCAAAATTGAGGTGTTGACTTACTAAATTGGGAGCCCTTCTTGCTTAAGAAAATGTTACAAATTCCAGATGGGAAAGTGTAATGGTTCTATTTTTCCCAGTTCCTCAAGGGACTTTGCAAACACTTTTTCATTTTCTGCTCAAAATACTCTGAAATGCATCATTGTATAACATTAATTTGTACAGAATATTAAGATTTTATTTCTTATTCACTGTAGTACTTCTTTAACACTTCCTATGCAATAGGTTAAGCTATTTTAGCCCTTTACTTATAGAAGGTGAAAGAACAAATTATTTGAAACAGTTTTTTCCTGAACATTGAGAAGACTTGTTTTCTGAAATAAAAGATGAGAAGGTTAAGGATATTATTCTGATGTAAAATCTTTGTTTTGTAGACAGATTATTTGGATGATTAAGAAAAAATTTTTTTACACTAAAAACAGACTGACAGTTTATGTTATTTTAACAGGGAGAAAAATGAAAGTTTAGTTTTGTATGAATACCCAACTTGACACAGAAGCTTTGGTTTTGAAATATATCATAAACAAACATTAAATTTTGGTTAGTACTGGCTAAAACAGCAGACTGCCTATAATCAGAAATAAATTTAATATTAAATTTAGAAAGCTTTTGAACCTGCACACTTCCTTTTAATAACAGTATTCATGAAGGGGAGAAGAGACAGAGATATAAAATAATGGAAGGAAGAAATTTATGTTTGGGTTAGGAACACAGGCATACATTTATATATTTTATATTCAGAACACACAAGTGATTATATTACAATATGCCTAAAATCTCTCAGTTCATTTTGGTATTACCTTAGGCTAGCTTATTTTATCAGTAAGCTTGTGTAAATTTAGGGAGAACACACCCAAGCAAAATAAAATCACATTTGTTTAATTCAAAATTTACCATAAAATTTCTTTTATCAGAGGTGGAAAGAAATCTTTGTTTTCATATCTTAAAATTATAAACAATTTAAAAGTACCTTGATTATCAAGTTCTGGAAAATATATTGCAATTGTTTAATTTATTCCAAGCTTAAGTTCAGGAAAGCTTTTCCATATTTCTCAAAGATCTTTCATTTTACTTACTGAAATTTGATTAGATTTTTTTCAGTTATTATTATTCCAAGGCTATTTATATTTTAATAATGATCTGATTAGTACAGTTACTATTGCAAAGGTTTTATTGGAAAAAATATTAAGAAACATAGCTTAATTTGTAGCATTTTGTGGGGGGGGGGTGCCTGGTCCGGCAATAGAACCCAGTTCTCCCGCATGGAAGGTGAGCATTCTACCACTGAACCACATGAACATTTTTATGCTTACCATTTCTAATCTCCAGGTCCAGTAAAAAAATTTTTGAACCACACTTTACCACTTCAGAAGTACCATTTTACATATTTATATGACACCTAATTATTTCTAAGCAGTTCAAACAGAGATTTTTAAGATTCTTAAAAATTTTCTAATATCATTGGGAAGTATGAGATATACATTAAACAAGTAGACAGACACAAATAGAAACCTATTTACATAAAAAACAGAAACACAGAAATATTTCTGAGAGGGACAGCTAAAGGATTGAATATATTATCTCATCCCATTTTTATGTTTTTGAAGAACATTTTTTTGCTGTAATATCTTTACTTTTAACTGTAATGGTAGTATTTTTATTTTTAATTATTTTGAGGCCAGATGATGTTACAGAAATAAATGCTTTCTTTATAGATTTATAAGTTAAATCTTTCTAATTTTCAATACAACTTAAAGATTTCCTTTTAAATAATTTCCAGGAAGATTTGACTAATACAGATGCAGAAACATATTAACAAATTCTAACAGACACTTAGTGCTTATTATCTTTAAGTAACACACCAATTAATAACTAGGCCAAACCCACATCAACTAACAAATGAACTTTAAATGCTTAGATTTCACCAGAAGAGATCACAGGACACAGTAAAGTACTGGAATTTTTAAATAAATTGGGTAGGGTCAATAGAGTATGAATCTAGACACTGTTTGACTTGAGAAATATCAGAAAAGGAAAAGGAAACCTGGCAGCAGTTTTGGTTCTGCCGGCTGTGTAGGAAAGAGGAGGAGGAAGAGGAGAAGGGTCAGGGGTGAGCTGAGATTCTGCAATGAAATATGGAGATGAGGAAGGAGGGGAAGAAGAGGGAGCATTATCTTCTGGCTGTACTTTAGCAGCAGCTTCAGCTAGGCCAGGAGGGGCTGCATAGGGAGGAGGGGGGAATTAAGGAAAAGGTCTTTGGTGAGATTAAAGGAAGAGTTGGGAGGGACACCTTTGCAAGCCAAAGAAGGTCTGGATATATGGGGCTTCACTCCACTTGCTGAGACACTGACAATAATTGTCAAAGTTTAGAAGAATTTGTGGGTCAAGGGTCTGTTTTCTAGTAAAACTGTCCTGTTATTTCAAGACCAAGGACTGCCCATTTCCCATGATAGTGGATATGGTAAGGAGAAACTCTCATTCTTAGATGACTTAGAAACTGTCAAGAGGGTGCCCCAACCTTGAGAGTTTTAATGCCCCAATGAGTACGTGGATGAGTGGATGGACATATCCCACCATCTCACTCACTCCTAGGATCCTGGAATAGGCAGAGGTAGCTCTCTCCTAGTGCTAGGATTCTCAGATGTTGTTGTCCTGGACAACAGAGAAAGAAAGTGCCAGACAGAAAAGAGGAGGGCATTTTCCTTACCCTGAGATGATTTGCCAGTGTAGGTGCTGAAGTCAGTCAAGTGGGTTCCATCCCCTCCTGTGGAGGTTTCCTCTCCATTCTTGGTCCTGGGTTTTGGCACCAAAATGATAGTTTTTTCAACCAGGAAAACAGAAAATGCAAACTTGAATCTGATTAAAGGAGTTTTAATGGGAGGCTATGAGCAGGTGGGCTGCTGCTTAAGGTGGCAACAGCACCGAGAAGGGGAAGGGGTACACCTTATATAGGATGGTTGGTGGGAAGTAGGCAAAGGGAAATAATGGGTTTTCTTTGTCTAGCTTGGGAGCAGGAAGGTGGCAGTTTACCACTGGTTGGTTCTGGAAGCAGGGGGCTAAGTTGGGAGTTGGCAACTTTTCATTGGTGGTATTTAAAATTTAAACACTGCTGGGCAGGCAACGGTGGCTCAGTGGCAGAGTTCTCACCTGCCATGCTGGTGAGAACTGCCAGTGCCTGCCCATGTTAAAAAAAAAAAAAAGGAAATTTAAACACTGTGGTAGTTTTGGTGGGGTTGTAACTGCCAGAGTTTGGGTAGGTACCAAATGAGGCAATTATCATAAGAATGCAGTTTTCAGGGGGCAGATGCTGGGTCAAGGGTTATGGCAGGAATGCAGTCTGTAACTGCTGTGTGGAGACATATGTTAGGGGCTAGCTACATCATGGGAGAGAGGGAGGGAGGGTTGAGGGTTCTGGGGAATTCTAACTGCATTCAAATGTTGGTTACTTCATCCCTGGATGAGTAACATTCAGAAAAGATATTTACAAACAACCCTCAACTAAAATATTCTGTCTATTCAAAAAACCTCAACTAACTAATACTTGCTGGTGCTAACCAGGTGGTAGAGCCCACCTCTCCCCCATACACACACACACACACACAAAGAGATAAAAAGCTATTTTCAAAGATTTTTACATTATGATTCACTGCTGCAATCTCCTTTAGAAGGTAAATAAATTTTTCATTCCTACATGGGCTCAATTCTTTGTGCAGTTTCATCTCCTATCCCCTAATTATAAAGAGAAGTAAATCTTACTTGCTAAAAATTATGTTTCTAATATCACCCCTTAATCCTCCAGCTAAAATAATTCACATTCTACCTCTTTCATGTTTAAAGAGTGCACATTTTTCAGTATCATCAAGGTGGTGACAGAGATGATGCTTCTTAAACCCACAATTCTGTTTTCATGAAATCACAAAGTCCTTCTATGGCTTCCTAGGAAGACAAACTATTCCATGTCTAGCCACCTCAAGAAAGGATAATTTTGCTGTACCTTAAAGATTCCAAATCCCTTGTATCAAGTGTCTTTGAGGTATGTCAGCTGTTTGACAACCCTACTTTTCTTTGCTCAAGAGTATCTCAAGCTCTAAAAAAAAACAGTCAAGTGAAATTTCCCATAGAATACAATCTTTATTGATTGCAGGGTCAAGTTACAATGGCAAGTATGTGAAGTTTTTCCTACATATCTAGGATCTTTTTGTTGGAATTATAAAGATTTTGTTTTACTATTGTTTTCAAGCAAACAACTTGTCATACTGTCAGATTTCCTTTGCCTGAAATCATTAGCTCAATTTATTGGTGCTTATTATTATTGAAGCTAAGGTCTTGATGGATTCAGTTCAAATATGGGCTAATTGGCTTTCTGTAGGCACAGACTGCACCCTTGACTCCAGTCTCAAATTGACTCCTGACATTAGCCAGGTCACCTAACTTTCAAGAAGAACAAATGATATTATGGCTGCATCAATGCAAACATTTCCACCATGGGAACACCTCAATTCCTGTTTACAAGTGTAAAGAGGTTTACTTTCACCTATGCAAGATCTACCTGGCATGAACTACCTCAGGTCCACAGAGAACACATTTACTGTGTTTTGGAGTAAAATGATAAGCTATTGTAACAAATAGTATTAACAATACACTGATTTTAAAAAACCACCCTGATATATATCTCTTATAATATTTGTGAAGCAAATACATGGTCAAGGTAGGCAAGGTAGCTTTGCCACATGATCATTTAGTGATCCATTTCCTTCCACAGGGCTTCCCCTCCATCCCTTAAATCATGGGTGTCATCTACATGGTCAGAGTTAGATTGTCCTGGGTTGCAATGCAGAGGATGCACACCCATTTTCTTAAGGCCTGGAAAAGGCATAAACCACCGCCATTCGCATTGCACTGGAAATAACTTAGTCAAATTTCTATGCTTACTCTATAAGTGACTGCAGTAGGTGTAGCAGTACTCCATGTTCCAGGAATAAGGGAAGAATATAGTTTGGTAGTCAACCAGCAGTCTTTGCCACAGAGGGAAAGTTAAGGCCATCCCTGTTTTCCTGTTTGCATTCTAAACACAACCACTTTGGGGGGAAAAAAACTGTCCCCAGCACAAGTTTTATTAGGGCATGTGCTTTTTTTAATTAATTAAAAAAATTAATGACAAACAAAACATTAAGATATGATTCCATTCTACATAGACAATCAGTAATCCTTAATATCATCACATAGTTGCATATTCATCATTTCTTAGAACATTTGCATCAATTTAGAAAAAGAAATAAAAAGACAACAGAAAAAGAAATAAAACAATAACAGAGAAAAAAAAGATTATATATACCATACCCTTTACCCCTCACTTTCATCTACCACTAGCATTTCAAACTAAATTTATTTTAACATTTGTTCCCCCTATTATTTATTTTTATTCCATATGTTCTACTCTTCTGTTGATATAGTAGATAAAAGGAGCATCAGACACAAGGTTTTCACATTCACAGAGTCTCATTGCTTTTTCAAGGCAATGTTCTTCAGCCAACCAAAACCATGAGCTACAGAAGATAAGCCATTTGGACAAAGTCACAGGCATTGGAAAGAATAAAAATGAACAACTGTATCATCCATCTCCCAATGTCATGACCACATAGGGGACAGGTTGTGCTAGGAATGTTTGTAACTTTCTCTAGCTTCTTTGAAATATGGAAATAAAGAACACTGGAGGAATAAAAGGAGGATTAGTAACAGATTGTCAAATGCTTCCTCTGACCTGACCAGAACATTTCATATCATTAAACTTAAAAGTTCTAACCCTACATTCTTTGCAACATTCCTCCTCTTCTCCCACCTTCCTCTCACCAAAAACTGTAGCCTGTTGTGAAAATCTTCTTGGTCTATTAAACAGAAAGCAACTGATTTTGTATATATCCCAGGTTAAATCAATAAGCTTTGCCAGGATGCTGAATATTCTCTTAACTAAATCCCTTGAATTTTTACTTTGGTTCTTTTCTCTTCTCTTTCACCCTTATTTCAATAAATAGAAATGGGACCACACCCACATAGCCAGGGCATCTTACCCTTGTATTTATATATTAAGCACTGCATGACTAAGCAGACTTGTAGTTCCACCAGCTGTCAAACCATTAACAAGCAAAAACTGATGCTAAAACACATCCCTGTAACTAGGTGTGCAGCCTTCACTCATTCAACAAGGTGTGAGCAAAATATTGGGCAATAAGTTATACAGCACCTGGTCTAGGAAAATGCTTCCAAGGACACACCTGTTGCTGTCTCATCTCTTCTCCATATTCTCTGGTGCCCTTGTCTCCAAGAATCCAGCACCTGGGGTACTATTAGAAGAGATAGAAATCTCATAGCTAAGCACCTATAGAGATATCCCATGATAGCACCACAACTACTGAGACAAAATGAGGGCTTATCCCTTTTCCAGCACTCTTTTTGGCTGAACAGTAAAGGGATGTTTTTCTAGTTTGCTAGCTGCCAGAATGCAATATGCCAGAAATGGAATGGCTTTTTAAAAAGGGAATTTAATAAGTTGCTAGTTTACAGTGCTAAGGCCAAGGATATGTCCCAATTAAAGCAAGTCTATAGAAATGTCCAATTTAAGGCATCCAGGGAAAGATACCTTGATTCAAGAAGGCTGATGACATTCAACATTTCTCTCTCAGGTGGAAGGGCACATGGTGAACATTGTGGCACCTGCTGGCTTTCTCATGGCTCTACAAAAAGGGACTCTCTCCAAAATGTTTCCTCTTTTAAAGGATGAATGGGTGGAATCACAACTCCATGGAAGATATCTGATCAAAAGTTACCACTCACAATTCGGTGGGTCACATCTCCAAGGGAACAATCAATATTGAATGAGGATTAAAGGAAGAGACTTTTCTGGGGTCCACCACAGAGATTCAAACTGGCACAGGTGTCATATCTCCTTTAAAGATGTTCTGTTTTTACTTTTGAGCTGCAGTGTCCTCATCTGTAAAATTGGGTAAATAATAACACCTTTTTACAAAGAGCATTGTAAGAAGTAACTGAGAAACTGTCATTATTACTGTTGTTCAATTTAGTCAGCTTCCATAGGAGAGGACTCCCAGGGATGAGCCTGGCCCTGGCACTGTGGGATCAACAATGCCATCCTGACCAAAAGAGGGAAAATAAGTGTAACTAATAAAGTATCAGTGGCTGAGAGAGATCAAATAGAGTCAAGAGGCTACTCTGAAGGTCACTCTTATGCAAGCTTCAGTTAAACATTGCTACCTATCATAGCTTGCCAAACCCCAACCAAACTCTGAAATCTGTCCTACAGCTGATTGTTGTGATGTGCTTTGAAATTTATGGCTTTTTTGTATATATATATATTATTCTTCACAAAAAAGAAAAAAAGTCATTTGTGATGATACGTGCACAGCTATATGATGATATTGTGAACAATTGATTGTACATTTTGGATGATTATATGATATGTGAATATAATATATATCAATAAAAATAATTTTTAAAAATGCCTACACACAATTTAGCCAGCTGCAGGTGAAAGCAGATGGGCATTGGCGTATATCAGTAACCACTTACACATTGGCATGAATCATTGAAACTCAGCCTGTCTGTCCACAGAACCCAGGCTCTTATCTTCAATATACTGCCTATCATACAGTTATTCATTCAACAAAAATTTTGTGAGCATCCACTATGTTCTAGGCATAGTTCTAGGCCCTTTGAATATAACAGAGAATAAAACAAAGTCTGTGCCATCATAGGACTAACATTTTAGCAGAAGAGATGGACAAAGACCTGACTTTAAAAAAAGCTACTGCAAAGAAAATTAAAGTAGGGAGGAGCATAGAAGTGTGACAAAATTTATCAGACCTCTCTTGTACAACACTCCCAAATTCCCTCAGACTTACTTCTTCTCCAACCACAGCTGTGGCAACCAATTCCAGCAGACTGCAGTCAGCTTCAAGTAGGCTCAATTCAACATTATCTTGTCTCAGGCCCCACCAAAGCTCTTGTCTCCTGCACCCAGGTTTCTCCAACTCCATAGACAGCAAGTGTACCTTGGAGCAAATAGTGACCCATGGAAGGACAAGGCTGGCCACATGGGTATCTGACCTCTTCTTAGAAGAGCTCTACATTTGGTCTAATGCTGTGTTGACATCACCTTGAAAGTTTTAATAATTCTTTGAACAAGAGGCCCCACACTTTCATTTTGCTCTTGGCATCACAAACTGTGTAGCAAATCCTGCCTGGGGGGTTAGTAGTTGATGGATAAATAATTCCCCTTCTCTAATCCTCAGAAAATGGCACTGAAACACATTTCACAAGTCTCCTCAGAAGTCCAGCAGGGTTGAGAAAGCAGTTACCCATAGCTGTTGTCAATGCCATAACTGATCTTTATATTGACTCTCATTCTCTTTCTATTTCATTTCTTTTGTCCCTCATTCATGTTTCCTGGGATCATATTCTCAAATAAATCACTTGCACAAAAATTGTGATTAAGGAAGACCTCTCTGACATTTGAGTAAATACCATTAGGTAGCAAATGATCTCTGCAAATATCTAGGAGGAGATCACTGCAGATGGTGGGAATAATCAGTGCATTGGCCCAGAGATGGGAGCATGCTTATTATGTTTCAGGAATAGCAAAGAAGTCATTGTGACTGGGAGTGCAATGAGCAATGGGGGAAGTAATAATAGATGAAGTCAGTGAGTTCATTGAGGGGCTTTTAGAGCCCTGTAAAGAATTTGGTTTTTCTCAGAGAGAAATAGAGAGCTGTTGGAGGGCTAGATCAGACAAATAACATCACCTGGCTGCTATGATGAGAATAGACTATAGAAGACAAGAGTGGGAGCAGTGAGATAAGTTATGAAGCTATGTCAAGAGTCCAAGTGAGAGAGAAGATGGTGACTTGGACCAGGGTGGTGGCAGTAGAGGTGATAAAAAGAGGTCAGATTCTGTATGTGTTTTGAAGTAGAGCCAAAGGATTTACTGACAAATTGGATGACAACTGTAAAAAAAGGGAGGAGTTAGAGGATGTCTACAAGGTGTTAGAACTGAAAAAAGGATACAATTGCCAATTAACTGAAATGGAGAAGCCTACAGGAGGATCAAGTTTGCAAGAAAGATGGGGAGTTTGGGTTTTAGACATATTAAATTTTAGGGGTCTGAGACACCCAAATAAAGATGTCAAGTTCAATCATGACTATATGAATATGGAGCTCAGGAGAAAGATGTGGGCTGGAGATCTAACAGAAAGCAGCTCCCTGAGGGAATGGAAGATACAATGCAGTGGGAATGGTTCAGTTAAAAAGCAGGAGGATCTGGAATGAGAGACAAAGGAGTATCCAGGGAAGGGGAAAATAGTCTCCGCTGGTTAAGAATAATCCCTCTGATTAAGAGTAAAGCTGTATGTCTATTTCCCCCCTGTATCTTCCCCAAAAGGAATAACTAATGAATAAACTTTTAGCAGGCTAAAGAGAGGGGTCAGTACTATAGAGATATTCATTCACTCTGTGTGTACTTGGGGTTGACTTTACAGCGTCACATTTGGTATCCGATGCTCTTAGATATGATAGCCAATTATGGTAGGCCTATATAAATAAGACAAATCAGCTTTCCTGGAAGGAGCATGGCACCAAAAGACATGCTCATTGGGGAATTGTAGTCCATAGGTTATCTATTCCCCATAGGCAAGAACTGCTTTTGCCCCACCAACATTGGCATATCTTCATATATCCCCAAAAGAAAATCTGCTCATTATGCATTGAAGATTATACTAAAGATTTCACAGGGAAGATGAAGGAAACATTTACACCACATGCAACTTCACTAGCCCCTTCACCAACTTAGTGGAGCTTAGCCTCACCAGCCTTCCCTATCCCTGTACCTCACATTCCTACCCCTAACCTCACACTTCAGCTTCTCCAAACTTATGTACTGTTTTAGTTTCCTGGATTGCTCAAAAAAAAAAAAAAAAAACACCATGCAAAGGGATGGCTTAAACAATGGGAATTTAATGGCTCATGGTTTTGAGGCTAGAAAAATATTCAAATTGAGACATCATCAAGGTGATGTTTTCTTCCCAAAGATGCATTCTGGGGCTGGCTGCCAGCAATTCTTGATCCTTACCTTGTCCCAAGGCAAGGCATCTGGCTGCCTCTCCTGTCATCTCCTTTCTCTTCAGGATTCCAATTGATGTTCAGTTTCTGGCTGCTCCCTCTATGGTTTTCTCTGCCTGAATTTCATTCCAGTTATAAAAGACTCCAGGGTTAAGACCCATCTTGATTGGATTGGGCCACACCTTAACTGAAGTAATCTCATCATTGTTCCTACTTACAATGAGTTCACAAAGCAGGAATGGATTAAGTTTAAGAATATGTTTTTCAGATTCAGAGAGAGCAGAGAATGCTGCAGCACCACGAAGCAGAGAGTCCACCAGCCAGCGACCTTTGGAGATGAAGAAGGAAAACGCCTCCCGGGGAGCTTCATGAAACTGGAAGCCAGGAGAGGAAGCTAGCAGATGACGCCGTATTCCCCATGTGCCCTTTCAGCCGAGAGAGAAGCCCTGACTGTGTTCACCATGT
>PVIY010051658.1:0-15560 GCA_004026745.1 Myrmecophaga tridactyla | reverse complement strand
TGAACCAGTGATTGCATTCTTGGAATTGTGTGCATGGTGTATGAATATATCTCAATAAACTTGTGCTAAAACAAAAACCCTGCTCCCTGCTCCCATGCTTTTTTGACATGGAGATGCTCATCCCAGAAGCCACTAGGCATATAAATAGAATTTGGTTTTTCTCTTCTTCTGTGCACAGGGCAGATTCCAACACTCCCCATGATATGGTGAAAGCTATATTTGGTGCTTAAGAATCTACAGAGGTTCAGGTTGGTTTCCACCAGGGCTGGGTCACAATTCTTTTGAAATTTCAGAGCAAAAAGAGACTCTCCCTCCTCCCCCAAAGAATTCTCCAAGCCTTTCTCTCTCCCATGGAATGTGATGCCAAAACCATAGTCCATAGCCCACTGGATCTGGAAGCTTTCTGCTGGATTTCAATCTTTGGTGGATTTTCTCCTTCTTGACATCTTTTTTGAGGCTGCTATCTTTGCATTTCTATGCTTATTACCATTAGCCTTCCCATAAAACAGGGAGCTCATGTGCAGGAAAGTCTCATCTGCCTGCCTACTGGAGACAGGGGAGACCCACATGAGCCCAGGGACTGGGCAACACATGGATTCAGGGAACATCTCTGCACTGTCCTTTCCATCTATCTCCTTGCAGTCTTCAATGACAGCTTTGGTTGGTGAAGTTTTCTGAACCCATCAGTGAGACATTATGCCCCAGGCACTTTTCCACTTGTAGATCCCTGGGGGTATTCCAAAGTATCCATGTCCTGTGTTTCAGCTCTCTCTCCTTGTTATCAGGTGGGTTTGAGGATCAGGAATGCTGGGGGCAATTGTTCTGAAGGAAGAAGGAAGAGAGGCACTTATTGAGCTGTTTCGTACAACAGACTCTGTGGCAAGCACTCAATGTGTGTCATCTCATCAGATCCTACAAAAATCCCATATGCCTCATTATCCTCATTTTAAAGAGAAACTGGCCAATTTCCAACCACCCACCAATCCACCACCAACACCAGCCCCTGAATTCTCAGCATGGAGAATTTGGGGAGGCCCCTAATCTTAATTTGCTTAGGCTCACTTACACCAGTCCAGGGACTCCCTCCCACATGACTCTGCTGAACTGAAAGACGTGGGAGTCCCTGCCTAGGTCTGTGAGGGGCATGGGGTAAAGGCTGGGCACTCACTGGCTTGACTACACTCAGCTCAGCAATGGTTCTGTCTCCTGGGGTACCCAGTCTTGGAGCTGTTTTGGGTAGAAACACTTCTCTCACCCAGACACTCCTTGCTGGGGGCCTAATCCCACCCTCAATGGGTGTAGCTAAAGGGGGCTATGAGCTCCATTAGCAGATGAGTGCTGTGGCTCCCCATAAACACAGGGAAGTCCAAGCCTGCCCCACTCAGCTGGGGGCTATCAGGAGGCAGAGTTCCATATTTCTCCACCAGGGCCTGACTCCCCTCTTCACCAACTCTCCTGTTCCCTTCACAGGTGAGACACCCAGGAAGTTGGTTTGAAATTATTACTTACTCCAGAAAAGCTTTGTTTTATCCTGATCCAATCTTGTGGGGCCAGAACTATTGTTTAGGGTGTAAACTTTGATTGGCTTGTTGCATGGAGATGTGACACATGGAGCTGTGGGTGTGACCTTTTGATTAGGGTGCATCCATGGAGGTATGACATACCCAATTGTGGGTGTGGCCTTTTGATTAGGTGGAGATGTGATGATACTGATTCAAGGTGGGTCTTGATTAGTTTATTGATATTCTCTAAGAGAGAAAGCTCAGAAAACAGGAGACCCAATTTTTAAAGATGTGGAAAGAAAATCCCTGGGGAAGCTTTTTGAAAGCAGAAACCAAAGGTCAGGCAGGTGGCAGCCATGAGCATTTTCACCTGACAGTGCTGCTTGGACACCCTCAGTCTTTCTTCAGCCAGTTATTCTTCCCTAGATGCCTTAATTTGGACATTGGAATGGCCTTAGAAGTGTAAACATTTAACATGATAAATTCCCTATTTAAATGCTGTTCCATTTTTGGTAACAAGCCAAACTGATTTTGGTACCAAAGAAATGGAGTTTGGATATACCAAACATGTTGAAATGGTTTTTTAAATAGATAAGGGGAAGATTCTGGAAGAGTTGTGAGTATATTTATAGAGAAGGTCTAGAATGTGATGAAGAGACCTTTGGTAGAAATGTGGACTCAGAGATACCTCTGGTGAGGTTTTAGACAGAAATGATAAATATACTGTTGCAAACTGGAAGGAAGGTGATCTTTATGGGTGTAAACCAGAATTTGAGAGTGATGAACTTGGATACTTGGTCAAAGAGATTGCCAGGCAAAATGTGGAATACACAGTTGCTCCTTACATCTTATAGTAAAAGGAGACAAACAACAGATAAGTGGGGAACTGATACTTGAGTACAATTAAAACAGAATTGGTGTTCTGGAGAGCTGTGGGCTCCCAGGAAGGAGGACCCCAGAGGCAAGTGCCCCTCATGAAGATTTAACCAAACATGGAATCAGTCAGGCAGCTCAGGAAAGCCAGGACTGGAAATGGAGTTATCCAGAATAGATTTGTGAAAACTCCCATTGTCGGAAGTCTTTGATCCGTGTGCACTACACGGAAAATTAACAAATTTTTTATGATCTGTATGAATGGAACCACCCCTAGTCTGGATCTAAAAGGGAAAGAAAAGGGACGGGTTGAAGGAAAAATGACTTAGAAGCAGGGCTATAGATGCTAAAGTCTGGAGCCCAGAAGTCTTGGACCAAGAGAGTGGATACAGCCAGGCATGTGGAGAGGGTGAGATGGCCCTGGAAGCAGAGGTTGGGCCTACCACTTCGTGCTAAGGAAGAGTTTTTGTGTCTCAAACTTCAGCGAGAGTGGTGCACATAAACTGGGGATTGAGGGGAGCTGAGTGATTGCCCCATCGTTCTTTACTCTATTTTAATTTTATTGAGATATCTTCATGCACCATACAGTCTATTCAAAAGATACAATGAATGGTTCACCATATCATCACATGGTTGTATATTCATCACCATGATCATTTTGAGAACAATTGCATGACTCAAGTAGAAGAAATTAAAAGAAAAAGAAGAAACCTTACATCCAATAACCCTTACCCATCCTTCTCATTAGCCATTACTATTGCAGTCTATCCAATTTTTGTTCTACCCCTTTTCCCCTCCATTTCATTCATTGATGCTTTGTCTTATTTTTTACTCACCTGTTCATACCCTGGATAAAGGTTGCGTCAGGCACTTTCGCTTTGTGAAAACAGGGTTTTCACATTCACAGGGTCACATTGTAAGAGCTATATAGTTAAACAATCCTCTTCAAGAGTCAAGGCTAATGTCATACAGTCAACAGTTTCATAAACCTCAATCTAACCACTCCAATACAAGATAAACTAAAAAGGGATAGCTATATAATGCATAAGAATAACCTCCAGAGAAACCTACAGAATTTGAAATCTCTCAGCCATGAAAACTTTATTTTGTCTCATTTCTCTCTTCTCCCTTTCCCCTGTCTTTTCCCTTTTCTTCCTCAATTTCATGATACTGTGCCCCAGCTCATCACCAGGAGTCATGACCCATTTTTCCAGGGAGATTCATACCCCTGAGAGTCATGTCCCACATGGGGGTTTGCAGAGTCAGTTCATCTCCGAGTAGGCTAGAAAGAGTGCCACATCCGATCAACAAAAGAGATTCTCTAGCGTGACACTTAGGCATAATTATAAGTGGGCTTAACTTCTTCTCCTTTCCAAGTATAAGTTTCACAGGGGTGAGTCTCAATATCGAGGACTCAGCTATTGAACTGGTCATACCCAATGCTTGCAAGAATATCAGAAATTCCCCAGATGGAGAAGATGAATATATGCACCTTTCTCCTAAGATCCAAGGGGACTTTGCAAATACTTTTTTAGACTCTGCCCAGATTTCTCTGGGATATGCTGGGAGATCAAACTAACCTGTAGAAACCAACAAGGTATCATGCCCCATTCAAGACTCCATGTAATTATGGTGTTTGAATAAAATGACCATATAACTTCAATTAGATAATGCACTACCAAAATTATAAAGTTTTCACCAAATAAATATCTCTTCTTTTGGTCTCACACAGGAGATGAAGTCTGAAAATATGGATTATATCATTGTTTACCCTGTATTCTAATTTGCCTTGGTTATATCCAGATCAGCTTCATGCATATTTCTAGTTGAAGCCAGATCACTTTGTCAGCTGTTTTAACAGTTGCTATATGGGGTAATGTTTATGTTCATAGCTTCAGTGCGCTGACTCTGAGTTCCAGGTGTTACACAAATACCTGAACTTCCAGGGAATGACTAGGTTATACACAAATAACTCAGCAACTCAAAATTTGGAAATTAGTTATGGCTTCCGAATAGATGTGACTGCTGTAGGAGCTTAAAATCTAGGACCCTGTACAGCAGGTCCAATCCTGTTAACCCATGCTCTCAACTTCAATAACCCAAGTTTGCATATTATAGTTAGTCCGGATGTATGAAACGTGATAATATTTTTCTTTTTGTTTCTGTCATTTCATTCAACATACTTTCTACAAGATTCATTAGTGTAGTTGCCTGCCTCAAAATTCCATTCCCTCTTGCTCAGGGAATGGAATTTTGTCTGTTGTATATACACATAACAGTTTCCCCTTCTATTCCTTAGTCAGTGCACCCTTAGGCCAACTCCATCCATTGACAATCACGAACACTGCTGCCATAAACACCAGTGTACAAATGTCCATTCATGTCCTCACACTCAATTCCTCCAAGTATGTTCCTAGAAATGGGATTGCAGGATCATATGGGAATCCCACCCCAACCTCCTGTGGAGGCAGCACGCTGCCCTCTGGAGGAGCTGTGCCTCTCAGCCTTTCTACCAACAGGGAATAGGTGCCTCTCTTTTTCCACATTTTTTCCAGAACTTGTAGCAAGCTGTTCACTTTTTTTTTTTTTTTTTTTTTTTTTTTTTTTTTTTTTTTTGCCTAGTCAGGCACCAGGAATCGAGCCTGGGTCTCCGGCATGGCAGGCAGGAACCCTGCCTGCTGAGCCACCGTGGCCCGCCCTCATCTGTTCACTTTTAAACAGTTAATTCATACATTATACAATTCAATATAAGTAAAAGAAGAATTGATTCCCAGTACAATCACGTAGCCATGACTTCACCACCACAATCTACATGAAGACATTCCCTTTTCTTCCACAAAGAATCCCATAGCCCTCTCCCATATCCCCCACTTATTGATATTTAGTTTGGGTGTATTGACTTTGTTACATTCAGTGGAAGTATACTACAATACTACTTTAACATAGACCCTAGCTTGCATCGATTGTGTTTTTTCCTGTACCCCATCCCATTGACAACACCTTGAAATACTGACATTCATTTTTTCTCCCTCATGAAAAAAGATTCTCCTATTTGTATCTTTAATCACCATTATTGTCAACTCTAGGTATTCCTAAGTTATACCGTCTCAGTGTTTACCCTCTAACTTTCCTTATGATGTCATACACGGCACAGCCCCTTTTCCTCTGTTATACTCACATTCAGCTTCACTCAGGGTAGTAATATTATTGTGCTTGCTAACATTCCTGTACTATTACCCTCTCCATTTCTGAATCTTTACAGGCTGTCCTGTTGCTCATTCTATTCTCCTTCAGCAATAAATGCCCAATCTCTACCCTTTTTTCTTATCTCAGAACAACCTTGTTCTTAACCTTCACTTTCAAAGTTCACTCATAAATGTTATTTCATATTAGGGAGGACATACAGTATTTGTCTTTTTTTCTACCTAATTTCACTCAGCACAGTGTCCTCAATGTTCATCCACATTTTCATGTTCTTCATGACTTTATTCCACCTTACAGCTGCTTAATGTTCCACAGCATGTATAGTCCACACCTTGCTTAGTCTATTGTCCATTGACAGACATTTGGACTGTTTCCATCTCTTGGAAATCATGAATAATGCCACTGTAAAATCAGTGTGCAATATCCATCTCTCTTCTTGCCTTCTGTTCCTCTGAATATACATCTAGTAAAGGGATTGCTAGATCATATGACACGTCTGTACTTAGCTTCCTGAAGAACCGCCAACCTACCTTTCAGAGTGGTTGGACAATTCTACTTTCCCACCATTAACGAGTAAATGTGCTTCTTTCCCCGCATCCTCTTCAACACTTGTCTTTCTCTGTTCTTGGTAATGACTATCCTACTGTGTGAGAGATGATATCTCATTGTTGATTTCATTTTCTTTTCCCTAAAAGTCTGTGGCATTGTGCATCTTTTAATATGCCTTTTAGCCATTTGTATTTGCTCTTTTGAAAAGTGTCTGTTCATGTCTTTTGCCCACTTTTTATTGGGGTTGTTTTTCTTCTTGTATTTGTCTTGTGGAATCTCTTCATACATTCTGGATATTAAACCATTAGCAGATATGTGCTTAACAAAATATTGTCTCCTATTTTGTATGCTGCCTTTTTATTTTCCTGAAAACTTCTTTGATGCCCAAAAGTATTTAATTTTGAGGAGATCCCATTTATCTGTTTCTTTTTCCATTACTTGCGCTTTCATTGTGCGGTCTATCTACTGTTATTTATCTTATAAATATTCTATCACAATATTTATAAGATGTCTCCCTACAATTTTTTTTCCTAAACGTTTCATGGTCTTAGCTATATGACCCATTTTGAGTTAATTTTTGTATAGGGTCCTTTTTCATTCTTTTGCATATGGATATGTAATTCTCCAAACATCACTTATTGAAGAGGATGCTCTGTCCCAGTTGGGTTGGCTTGACTGCTATGGTAGTTAGAATCACGTGTCACCTTGGCTAGGTGAAGGTACCTAGTTCTATTGCTGTGGGCATGAGCCAATGGCTTGTGAACCTCATCTGTTGTTGATTACATCTGCAGTTGGCTAGGAGGTGTGTCTGCTGCAATGAATGATGTTTGATTTAATTGGCTGGTGCTTAAATGAGAGAGTTCAATGTAGCACAGCCCAAGCAGTTCAGCATACCTCATCTCAGCACTCGCAGCTCAGCCCAGGCCTCTGGAGATACAGAAAGGAATCACTCCAGGGAAAGTTGTTGGAACCCAGATGCCTGGAGAGAAGGCCAGCAGAGATCACCCTGTGCCTTCCCACATAAGAAAGAACCTCGGTTGAAAGTTGGCTGCCTTTCTCTGAAGAACTATACGTTAATTAAATAGATCCCCTTTTATTGAAAGCCCATCTGTCTCTGGTGTGTTGCATTCTGGCAGCTAGCAAACCAGAAGATCAGTTAACCATAGATGAGAAGGTATAGATCTAAACACTCAGTTCACCTTCATTGGTCAGTATATCTATCTTTATGACAGTACCATACTGTTTTGACCATTGTAGCTCTGTAAAATGCTTTGAAGTCAGGTAGTGTGAGAACTCCCACTTCATTTTTCTTTCTCTAGATATTTTTTAACTGTTTGGGTATGCTGGCTTTCCAAATAAATGTGGCCATTGTTTTTTCTATTTTGGCAACGTTATTGGTTAGGATATTTATTGACATTTCATTAGAATCTATAAATCATTTTGGTAGAGTTGGCAACATAGCTACATTCCTTCTTCTAGTCCATGAACATAGTTTGCTATTACATTTATTTAGTACTTCCATGATTTCTTTTAGCAATTTCTTGTAATGTTTTTGTATAAGCCTTTGCAACCTTAGTTAAAATTATTCCTGCTTATTTGAGTCTTTTGCTTGCTATAGTAAATATAATTTTAGTCTTGATTTCCTCCTCAGATTACTCATCACCAGCACATAGAATCACTCCTGGTTTTGGGTGCTGATCTTGCACATTGCCACTTTGCTGTACTCATTTAATAGCTCTTATAACTTTGCTGTAGATTTTTCAGGATTTTCCACATAGAATATCATGTAGTCTGCAAACAGTGAGTAGTTTACATCTTCCTTTCTAATGTGGATACCATTTATTTCATTTTGTTTTCTAATTACTCTGACGAGAATTTCCAACATAATGTTGAAAAACAGCAGTGACAGTGGGAAAGCTTTCAAACTTATCCCACTGAGGATGATGTTAGATGGGGGATTTTCATATATTCCCTTAATCATGTTGAGGAAATTCCCTTCTAATCCTATCCTTTTAAGTGTTTTCATCAAGAAAGGATGTTAAATTTTATCAAGTTGCTTTTCTGCATCAATTGAGAAGATTATGATTTTCTGCTTTGATTTGTTGATATGCTGTATTATATTAATAAATTTTCTTACATACCTGGAATAAATCCAACCTGCTCATGCTATATAATTCTTTAACTGTGCTGCTAGACTTGATAAACAAGTATTTTGTTGAGGATTTTTGCATCTATATTCATAAGGAGATAGGTCTGTAGTTTTCTTTTCTTGTAGTATATTTGTTTGCCTTTGGTATTTGAGTGATGTTATCGTCATAGAATCTATTAGGTAGCTTTCCCTCCTCTTAAATTTTTCTGAAGAATTTGAGCAGGATTTGCACTAATTCTTTCTTCAATGCTTGGTGGAGCTCACATGTAAAGCCATCTGGTCCTGGACTTTTCTTTTTGGGAGTTTCTTGATGATTTATTTAATCTCTTTATTTATGAATGGATTGTTGAGGTCGTCAATTTCTTCTTGAGTCAGTGCTGGCTGTTTATCAAAGAAGTTTTCCATTTCATTTACATAGGCTAGTTTTTAACATGCAGTTGTTCATGGCGTCCTCTCATTACTTCATTTATTTTTGCGGGATCAGTGATTATGTTCCCTCTTCCCTTTTTTCCTTTATTTGTTTGCGTCCTCTCTTTTGTGTTCTTTCAGCCTAGCTAAGGTCCATCAATTTGATTTCCTCAAGTAAACAACTTCTGATTTTTCTCAATTGTCTTTGTGTTCTCAATTTCATTTTTTTCCTCTCTAATCTTCATTTCTTCTTTCCTTCTGTTTGCTTGCCAGAGGGAATGGGGTGGAGGATAGTTTGCTGTTCTTTCTCTAGTTCTTCAAGGTGAACAGTTATTTCCTCAAGTAAACACCTTCTGATTTTTCTCAATTGTCTTCATGTTCTCAATTTCATTTTTTTTTCCTCTCTAATCTTCATTTCTTCTTTCCTTCTGTTTGCTTGCCGGAGGGAATGGGGTGGAGGATAGTTTGCTGTTCTTTCTCTAGTTCTTCAAGGTGAATAGTTAATTCCTTAATTTTTCTTCTTTCTTTTTTTTCAATATAGACATTTAGGGCAATACATTTCCCTCCCAGCACTGCCCTTGCTGCACCACGTAAGTTTTCACGTGTTGTATTTTCATTTTCATTTGCTTTGAGATATTTAGTTCTTTCTCTTATAATTTCTTCTTTCACCCACTGGTTGTTTAAGAGTGTGCTTATAATTTCTTCCTTGATCCACTGTTTAATAGTGTGCCATATAGCTTCCAAATATTGGGGAGTTGTCCAGCCCTCTGCCTGTTACTGATTTCCAACTTCAGTACATTATGATCTGAGAAAGTGTTTTGCATAATTTCAGTATTTTAAAATGTATTGAGACTTGCTTTGTGACCCAGCATATGGTCTATCCTTGAGAATGTTCAATGAGTACTTGAGAAAAATGTGTATCCTGCTGTTGTGGGGTATAATGCTCTGTAAATGTCTGTTTATTCTAGTTCATAGATCGTGTTATTCAAGATCTCTGTTTCCTTATTGACCCTCTGTCTATATGTTCTGTCCATTAGCTTGGTGATTTGAAGTCTCCAGTTATTATGATAGAGGTGTCTACTTCTCCCTTCAGTGTTGTCAGTGTTTGCCTTATGGATTTTGTGACACTCTGGCTTGGTGCATAATTGTTTATGATTGTCATGTCCTTTTAATTAACTGTTCTCAGTATTAATACATAGTGTCCTTCTTTATCCCTTTTAATTGTTTTACATTTGCATTCTAATTAGTGAGATATAAGTATAGCTACCTTCATTGTTTTCTGGGTGTGGTTTGCATGAAATATCTTTTCCCAATCTTTCAGTTTCAATCAGTTTTTGGTCCTTGCATCTGAATGAGTCTCTTGTGGTTGACATATAGATAAGTCTTGTTTTTAACTCCATTTTGCCAGTGTATGTCTTTTTATAGTGGTGTTTTATCCGTTAACATTTAATGTTATTAATGTAAAGGCAGTGCCTTCTTCTATCATTTGTTATTTTGGATTTTTTTCTCATATTCACCTTCCCTTGATGGATTGCTTTTCTATTGCTGCTTTCAGAATTTTCTCTGTCTTTGAAATTTGACAATCTGATTAGTAAGTGTCTATGAGTAGGTCTATTTGAATCTATTCTGTTTGGGGTGTGGTGTACTTCCTGGACCTTTACGTTTACGTTTTTCTTAATAGATGCAAAGTTGTCAGTGATTAGTTCCTCCATTAGTTTTTCTGCCACCTTACCCTTCTCTTCTCCTTCTGTGATATCCTTAGCATGTATATATATGTACTTTATGTTGTCATTCAATTCCCTGATACCATACTCATATTTTTTTTTCATTCCTTTCCCCATCTCTTCTTTTCTGTGTAGGAAATCAATTGTCCTGCCTTATCAGAAATCAATTGAATTTGGGCGGGCCACAGTGGCTCAGCAGGCAGAGTTCTTGCTTGCCACGCTGGAAACCTGGATTTGATTCCTGGTGCCTGCCCATGCAAAAAATAAAATAAAATAAAAATGAATTAAAAAAATCAATACACTTCAAATATCCTGTACTCTAGTGTACTAATCCTTTCTTCTGCCACTTCAAATATACTGTTTTAGGTCTCCCTTGATTTTATTTATTTGCATCCTGGCTGTCTCTCTTTTTTCCTTTGTCAGCCTAGTAAGAGTCCATCACTTAATTGATTTTTTCAAAGAATCAACTTCTGGTTTGCCTTTTTTTTTTTTGTTTTCTCTATTGTTTTCATATTCCCAATTTCATTTATTTCTGCTTTAATTATCATTATTTCTTTCTTCCTGCTTGCATTGCAGTTACTTTCTGGTTATTTCTCTTGTTCTTTCCTGATTTTTCTCCCTTATTTTGCAATATATGTATTTAGGGCAAAAAGTTTGGCTCTTAGCACTGCCTTTGTTTTTTTGTTTTGTTTTTAATTTTGGATATTTATTAATTGTATAATATATTGTATGTATATTATATTATACAAAGTAAAGAAGAAATAAGTAATAATTTTTAAATCACATTTCAACAAGCAGTTACAGAACAGATGCCAGAATTTGCCATGGGCTAACATCCCATCATCTCAGATTTTTCTTTCTAGCTGCTCAAAAACACTGGATGCTGGAAGGAATATTAATATAGTGATTCAACAGACATACTCATATCTTAAATTCCATTTCCTGTGTTATAACTCCTCCTACCCCTTTAATCCTTCTCCTGTTCTATAGGGATCTTTGGGTAAAGCATGTTCTGACTTTTCCATGTTGAGAAGGGGTGTCCACACTGAAGGATATGGGATGTAATTACTGGATAACCCTGGAAAGGCTGGACACTCTAGGTTTCAGGAATTACTGACCTAGGATCCCTCTAGGAATTATGTGTTCAAGGAAAGCAAACCTAGGGCTTGAAACCTTTATGAAGCCTCAGTCTGATCCTTAGGTATTCATAACAGTCAATGGGAATGATGATGGGGTTAGCACACCATGGGAATTAACACAACTCTTGACTCCATTTTATCTCTCTGAACCACTAGTGCCTTATTTTATTGCACTTCTTTCCCCCCTTTTAGTCAGGGATGCATTGTCAATTCCACAATGCCAGGGCTATGCTCAACCCCAGGAGTCATGCCCCATGTTTTCAGGGGGGATTTTAACCCCTGAAAGGTTTACACCATTTAAGGAGGAAGGCAACAATTCTCTTTGCAGGCTGGACCTAGAGAGAGGGGGTACATCTGAGCAATGAGAGGTTTCCAGGAAGCACCTCTTACACCTCCTTATGTGGTCTTATCTTCTCCCCTGCAGATATGGTTCATAAAGACAAGCCTCAAAACCCAGTGCTCAGACTATTTTCTTTGGAGTTCTCAAGATAGGGAGGGTACCTGTGCTTTCCTAGATGGGGAGTTAATAGTTTCATATATGTATTTATATTTGTATAGAACATATAAATATATTTTTATATAATATCTACATATATTTCCCCATCAGATCCTCAAGAGATTCTACCAATACTTTTCAATCATCAGCCCACCATAGTCTGAGATGTATTCAGTTACTTTACAAGCCTTAGACCATTACAAGGCCTCACCTCATTCCCCGTTCTAGACTCCAGGGGTCTGGGCTGTCTAAATAAGCCATCCAGAGAGGTTGATTCAGATCGTGAGTTACAGGAAGTTTAGGTTCTAGATATAATAAGCCTCTCTGTCTTTGACGTTATGCAGCAGCTGAAGGTCTAGGGTACATCATCAGTACCCTTCATCCCAACTTACCTGAGACCCAGTCAGATTGGCTTTGTTTTAAACACAAATTGAGGCCTGAAATCTTTCTTCATTACTTCGACTGTTCTTTTCTGTAACTATGCTAACTTTCAGGTCTGCAACATTCCATTTCTGGAACCCAGATGTCACAGAACTATCAAAGCTCCAGGGAAATACCAGCTGGCAAACACACAGCTCAGTGTCTCAGAATCCAGAAATATATCCACAACTTCTGACCAAGTGTGGCTGCTAAAAGAGCCCACAGTCCAATCTTTCATTTTTTATAAGTATTTTCTGAGAACAACTGTACACATTTGTTCACTTGCTTCTGGTCCATTCTGCACAACTCATTGACCCCGAGGTTTACTCAATTCATCAATCATATGCCCCTCAATGTCCCTCCTTTCTGTGGTCACATATAAATGTATCCATCCATCACATAAGTGAATCACCATTTGCCCTTGCATTTCTCAGTCATTGTATCCTTCAGCTTGCTCCATCTAGTGGGCATCATGGATAAGGTCTAATATGAACAAACCACGTCTTCCAGTATCTTTGGTTGGTTTTGCAATCAGCAGCACTCTCAATTATAGACAGTTTTCATTAGTCCATTGTGATGGTTGGGTTCATACGTCAACTTGGCCAGGTGATGGTGCCCAGTTGTCTGGTCAAGGAACACTGGCATCTCTGATGCTGTGAGGATATTTCATGGACTGAAATTGTGAGCATATTGGTTGCAACAATGGCTGATTACAACTGCAGTCTGCAAGGGGAGTGTTTTCTGCAGTGGCTGCCATGGCTCAGCAGGCAGAGCTCCAACCTGCCGTGCTGGAGGTCTGGAGTTCTATCCCTGGTGCCTCCTGCCCATATGCAAATTAAAAAAAAAAAAAGAAAGTTGTTTTTCTACTTTGATTAGACTCAAAGGCACTAATGTCTCTGTTTCCAAAAATCAAGATGGCACTGACAGTCCATGGGGTGAGTTGTCAAGAGAGAATCACAAAATATCACCCTGTGATTCTGCTAATTGTATGCTTATACAAGGGAAGGCTTTTGGTGAGAGTGTTTTTGACACTTAAACAAAGTTTTGCAAAGTTAAAATGTTTAATGATGTAGGCTTGCTGTTCCTAGGTATGCTGGATATAGTTATAAAAGAAAGGGATGAGCTGAAGGCTTCAAATTTGCAGGTTAAGCACCCTATGAAAGATGTACACGTTTCTGTGAGTACCATGAAGGAAAATCTTATTTCCTGTAGTTGCAAACTGGAGATCTCTGAATATCAGACTGCAGCCTCATGTTAAAGTGCCAGATTTATAACATAAACTGACATCTTAAACTTGCAGGATGTCTGCTGTAAAAGTGAGAATTTCGATTGGAAAGGAGTGGGATCTGAAAACTGTCATGAAAACATATGGATTGATAATGACAGCTGTAGAGACATTGAAGCCCTAGAATCTGCAGAGTCTCTTCTAGATAAACCTGTAATGGTCTGTCCTGAGAACATAGCTGCCTCACCTCCAGCCTGCCCTGAGCAAAGAGCTACAAAAGGCCCAGTTTGCTTTAAGGAAATGGCTTCCTGAGCTCCATCTACCTTGAGGACTCTGTCATCCAGTCTCCACCTGAAGAGATTAACTCCTCAGTGCCTGTGGGTCATGTATCTGACTCCCTTGGGGGAAACAGCCCTTGTTCCTCTCTCTGGAGAGATTAATCCTGTTTCACCAGATAAAACTGTAAAAGAAGGCCTTGAGGTAATTGGCTTGAAAGACATTTCTAATTCATGTCATGGCCCACCTCCACCACCCCTCTTTCTTTCCAGACATATAACTAGACTAAAGTCCCAACAGGTCTCAAAAGTTGAGGTACAAAGTGTTATCTTTGTAGTTCAAAAAATAACTTTGTAGTTATTTATGTAGTTCAAAAAGAATTACATGAATGTTCAAATTTATATAGCAGAAATTAGGGGAATATGTGTGGGAATGGATATTATTGGTGTGGGGTTATAGGGGAAGGAATGTAAAGGCTGAATTTATTGGTATGGGCCCCCTAAGTGGAGATTCTGCATTCCTTGTCATAGCTCAGGGGTTAGAGAGGGCATTAGCAGTTTCTCTGGGTGGTTGGCTGTGACATGCATCAATAGGTGGCTGACATTACTTGGGGTTGAAATGCTAGAACTGCCCTGGATTCATGTAGTTGAGGGGATCCAAAGGCTTAGAGAGATTGGACTGCTAGAGTGGATTTATCGTGGAAGACCTGCTCACACACCTCAGAAATGTCCAGACAGCACACCTCTTACCAGAACTCAGAGAAGTCAATTTGTGAAACTAGCTCCATCATCCCTAAAGAGCTGCGTAATTGCATTTCTCTATAGTTCAGATATTCCCGTGGGAACTGCTGTCATGGAACCGGAATCCTTAAACACAAGAGGGATGATCACATCCTCAGCTGGCAGAAGCCATGTGGAGGGACTTAATCTCCCAGGAGAAGGTGGGTGTGGCTATCATAATGGACAGCAGATTCCAAGCAGGAGTCCGAATAGTCTGACTCGCAGAGACTTATGGTGTTGGCTAATAGATCATAGAGTACAGAGAAGTACAATATGTGGGCAGTCTGCTGCATTCTTGTTAGAGCTCCATAAGCAGAAGCATCCTAAATCATGTGAACATAAATCTGACTTGAGTTACAGAAACAGAGAGTCACGGCCCCTTAATCAGTTCCCAGCCTTCAGATTGCTTACAGACCCAGTGTCCCTTGAATGAGGAAAAGACAGGATCTTTTGGGGGAAAGTCCATGTTACACTGCCAGAAATTTAAGTGTTTATCTTCCAGCCTTCCCAAAGGAGGTCACCAACCTTTTTATTTTTTTTATGTATTTTTTAAAAATTTTTTATTAATTAAAAAAAATTACAAGAAACACAAACATTCCCAACACATACGCTCAGCAATTCACAATATCATCACATAGTTGCATATTCATCATCATGATCATTTCCCAGAACATTAGCATCAATTCAGAAAAAGAAATAAAAAGACAACAGAAAAATATAACAGAAAAAAAAAATTTTTACAGGCCATACCCCTTACTGATCCCTTTCATTGATCACTAGCATTTCAAACTAAATCTATTTTAACATTTGTTCCCC
>PVIY010051657.1:0-15615 GCA_004026745.1 Myrmecophaga tridactyla | reverse complement strand
TGGATTCCTAATGCTTAGCATGATGTTTTCACATAGTCAACAATCAATATATATTTGTTGAGCAAACATTGCTTTTGTTGTCTATGGTGTGACATGTGTCTTAATTTGTTTCTATACATAGAGTATACATCGAAACATGTGTAAATGCTGGCTGGCTGCTGGCTGACATTGTCATTAACAAGAGTATCTTACTATTAGCCATAAAGCTCTGATTGTTATTAAATATCTCATCATTACATTTTCAACAGGTATTTATTATGTACTTATTGGGTGTTAGGCACTGCATGAATCAATAGGGGTATAGTTGTGAATAAAGCAGTCAAGTTTCCCACCTACAGAAAGCCCATATTTCCACACCAAACTAGATGATAACCCATATACTGTATTTATGCTACATTTTCAAAGGTTTGTTTCCATAACTTAGAGGTAATAATAATCACAAGTTTTTAGTGCTAATTCAGAAATGAGTGGCATTTCATTAGTTTTTCCAAGAGCAGCAATTATCTCAGTCTCCCTAGCTGGTATGAGATTTATTCATATAGACATTAGCAAAGGTTTTAATCAACACATCCGTACGTAGATTCTCTATGTCTAAAGACCTCATGTTTATTTCTACCCAGGGCTGACACCAAACCTTTACTGAAGTAGGTTTTGAAACCATTAACATACTCACCAAGGACATTTTGGCCCATCCTGATGAGAGTGATTTAGGGATTGTTGTCTGCTATGGAGGTGACTTCTGACTGCAGGGTCTTGGCATTCTGGGAAAGGCATCTGATCTTTCAGTGCACATTTCCCATAATTCACACATACTGAGCCTTGCTTGGCCTACCCAAAGGCAAGTTTCCTAAGGGCACAGCTGCATCCCAAGAACATGATATGCCTGTCACAGTATAAGTCTTTCTCTGTGCTGGTTTAACATACCCTAGTTCCTTAGGACCATCAACTTCTTTGATGGGCCCCAGCACAAACAGCCCCTCACATGGATGCCTTGAGGCTCCCTGAGCAGTGTGTGGGTTTGGACTCACAACTGGGTCATAACTCTGGCTCCACTGCTTACAAGTCCTATGACCTTGAACAGGTTGCCCATCTCTTAGGTCGCCTGAGAGCCATCTGGTCAATGCTTGTCTTCTCCAAGTTAAAAAATCCCGATTACTTTTTATCTAGAATCACCTATTTTCTAACCATTTAATGATTTTATTAGCTTTCTCATTATTCTTTTTTTAATCCCAAGCCCAAGTGTGGAAAATGACTGTTGTTAGAGGACACCCAGAGAAGAGACCCAGCCCTGGGTGCAACAGGGGACCCTGTCATTGTCCTCCTGCTGGGATAATACACAGAGAGGAAAGGAAACTCCCCAAAAGGAATCAGGGTACAAATAACAAGAAGAAACCATTGTTCTTCCACACACGCTCCCTTAGAGGATGTTCTCAGTTAGGGCTGCAGCCTATAGCCACAGAAAAGAGAAAGAGGTGAACCAGACAGTGTAGGATTTGCATCCACACAAGCACTTTCTATTGTCATTGTTTGCTTAACTTTTTTAAAGCACATATCATGTACTACTTTTGCAAAGCTCCTTCCATACTTTTATGTTTCTACATATGTTTATGGGTTCACTTACTGCACTAGATTTGATGCGTATTGAATGAGGTGCCTTGTGACCTAAAAAATCTTAAGCACCTGTCCATATTATGAATTTACATCATTATTTTAAATGACTGAATTCACTGTTATGGAGAAAACACAATCCATTTAGCTGTCCCTTTATAACTGTTGAGTTATAAATAACATGTGGTGAACCCCTTTACTCTGTTTGCATTTGTCTGTTTTTTTTCCTCAGGATAAATTCTTAATAATAGATGTATCCACTCATGAAGTATGGGCCTTTCTCAGGCTTTTAATCAATATTGTCACATTGTCCTTCAGAAAAATCTTGACTCCATCCATCCTCACCATTAGTCTTTGACAAAATCCATTCAAACCCATGGAATCTTGAAATTTGATTCAACCTGATTATCATCCCAAGGGTAATGCTTGGGCATTAATTCATGGAGTGATTTTTCATTAGGAAAAATAAATTTCATTTCCCATAATACCAAGGAAAGCTCAAGAATTTTTAAGAAACTTTGCCTAGCAGTTGTTTGCTTATATTACACGAGAAGCAATGTAGTACAAAATACACGGTCCTATGTGAGACTTCTTGATCGTTCTAGCTTGCTCTTTTGAAATTTATTTCACAGTTTTTAGTAGATGTGCCTTACTCTGTTTCTGAGGTTCAGTGGCATGGTTCCTTCCCTAAGGATATGTTTACAAAGGAGTGTTAAGAAACATCAAATGGTCATGGAGTTAGCTTCCACGATGAGAGTGAGCGATAAAATACTGTGGGGGGTGTGACCTCCCTATGTGACCCCAGCTTGGGAGGACCTCAGACCAGAGCAGAAGCTCTCCCTGTGCTGGCGGCAACACCCTGGCTGGGGAAGAGCCCATGTGTTGACCTGGTGATGGGCACGTGCAGTCCAGCCTGTGGCATGTCCTGAAATCTGTCCCAGGGCTCTGTCCATGGCTCCATCCCCTGACTCCATTCCATGGTCTGTCCTGTGACTCCATCCCAAGGTCAGTCCCAGGGCTCCATCTGTGGCTCTATCCCAAAGCTCCATCATGTCTCTGTCCCCTGGCTCTGTCTGTGGCTCTGTCCTGTGGCTCCATCCATGGCTCCATTCCATGGCTCTGTCCTGGGGCTCCATCCAGAGCCTCTATTATGTCTCCATCCAGAGCCTCCATCGTGTCTCCAGCCTGAGGCTCCATTCATGTCTCCATCCCATGGCTCTGTCCCATGTCTCCATCCATGGCTCCACCCTGTGGCTCCGTCCCATGGCTCTGTGCCATGGCTCCATCTGTGGCTCCATCCTGAGGCATCTGTGGCTCCAACTGTGGCTTCCTCCATGGCTCTGTCCTGTGTCTCCATCCCTGGCTCTATCCCAAGGGTCCATCCATGGCTGCCTCTCTGATGTCATCTGTGGCTCCATCCATGGTTCCCTCTGTGACTCTGTCCTGAGGCTCCATCCTGAGGCTCTGTCCCACCTGGCCATGGAGGCAGGCCTGCAGAGTGCTATGGGGAGGAGCAGGACCAGGAGCCATGCTCCCATGGCCCTTTGGGCTCCCATTTTTAACTCACATATTTACACTTTGTTTGCTTTCTTTTCTTTCAATGCATATCACATTGATCACTGTATTAAAACAACATACACATGTATGTACATGGTATACATAGGTATATTTATGGGTGTATGTTAGCAGAGGGTGATGGCTGGAAGTAGACCCGTGAAATGTCAGCCATAGCACATAAAATTTTATATGCCTTCCAATTGCTTAAAAGAGACAACAGAGCACTTCTTCAATGAAAAATATATTTATAAGCATATTAATTTTTTTAAAAATGCATGCACATGTACCTGCTTTCACTTTGGCCTTCTGAAGAGTAAAAGGTAGATGAGATCTGTTTTAAGAAGTGACCACTGTTAGAGGCCTGGTTTGGCCTCCTTGACCCCTGGCTCATCCTCTGTCTGGGAGGAGGGGCCACCTCCCTGCAGGGCCCCAGCTTAGAAAGGGGTAGACAACGGTCATGTCCACCTGCCACGCATTTGCCTTTTTGGGTGATCTGTCTATTTAGCAGGTGAGCTCTTAGCCCAGGTTCTGCTTGTACTTCTGTCCCTGCAGGCAATCTTTCCTTCCCAGGTAAAGCTCACCCTAGGCCTGACATCCAGCCCCAGCTGCTGCCCTCGGGTCCAGAAGGTCTGACTGCTTGTGGGGCTGGGGCCCCCACCTGCTCCCAGCACATGGTCAATGCCCAGGCCAGCTCGAAGGGATGCAGGTGGCTGACAAAGAGCCAATGAGCTCTGGTGGTTTGGGTGTCTTATTAAGACAAGCTTTTGTAGAGTACCCTGTTGTAAAAGCTGGGCGAGACCCAAGAGTGGAACATCAGATTTATGAATAACTACTGACCAAAGGAACAGGCAGATTAAGGAAGGCTCATGACTTTGGAGGAGCATGCCCCAGAGAGGAGCTTTGCTTTGTAAGAAGGAAAGAACCCAGGAGGACAAAATGGGGGCACACAGGCTGGCACCTGTGGGACAGGGGCCCATGGCCTCAGGCAGCATCTTGGGGAGGACCCTGGCACAGGACTGGACTAGCAGGGGACTCATTTTGGAGCCACACCCAGGGCAGGCAGTGGGGACAGGTGGGCATAGTACCAGGGCAGCAGCTTCCCTCTCTGCCAGGGTGTAGGTCCAAACATGCTGGAAAGTTCCCCTGGCCTTGGTCATGAAGGACACTCAGGGCTCCAGCCACCACTCATCCGAATGGGTGGTGCACAGTCTTCCCTGCACCCGACAGGGTCACCCCTCAATTCCTCAATTCTGTAGCCACATGTATCTGGGTGACCTTTAGAAAACCTCCCTTTGCGGGATGGCACCTTCAGGGTCTAGGAGTCTCGGGTGGCACCAAAGGGTGGGGTCCATTCCATGAAAAGCCTTGGAGGTGTGGAGACAGCAGTGCGACCCAGGCAGGGTCCCGACATGCTGGGTGACTGCGACAGTGGGCCCTGAGCCCAGGCTGCAGACGCCAGTGGCAGCAGCATGCATGGTGTCCCTGGGAGGTGCTTTCTCAGGGCAGCCCCAGCAGCCACTGTCTCCAAAGACTGCACAGAGTGTCTGAGTTAGAGCTGTGGTCCTGCTGGCTGCTGCCCTGGCCCGGCTTGGTGGTCTCCAGGTGCTCCACTGGCTTTCAAAGGTGTTTTTGATGCGTGATCATGCAAAAGTGACTGCTGATGAGGCCAGGCCATGCAGCCACATGCTCGGACTCGCAGAGAAGGTCGCCCAGCTCCCTACACTCGTTACTTCAGCAGAGTCTCAGACATTACTTTTGCACAGTTCATGGGTATTTTTTGAGTGTCTTCTTGAGTTTTAGGGTTATAAAGGTAAATCCACAATCCTGTTGTCAAAATGGCACATTAATGCCTTCCTTAACCTATTAGTTTTAAGCCTTTTCCTCCCTTACCAAAAATCCTTTCCAAAGGGTCTTGGACAAGGCAGCTGAGTAGTTGCTCAGTTTCCTGGATCAGGAGGCTGTGGGGCAGAGGCTCTGCAGCATGCTCACAAAGAGGAGGTGGGAGGCCACTCTTGTGGAAAGAGCTAGAGAGGTTTAGATGTGTTGTCTCTGGGTTTGTTCATTGATGTTCTATGTTTTGCTGAAAAGGCATCGATCAAAGGGTCTTAAAATGAAGCTATTTGCAGAATGCTTAATAATATAGACACAGCGTTCACCTTGCGTGAGTTGTGCAGCTGTCCGGCATTTGTGATGGACCCAAAATCAATACTGTTTAATCTGTGGTGGTAAAAGAGCCTAATCCTTTAGCAGAAGCCATCGATGTACCCATTTGCTGCTGACTGTGGGGGTTTGACCGAGGGAGGGTGCATGGGGGGAGCCTAGGGGGCAGGAGCCCCCCGACCCTGTGGACGGGCAATGGGTAGGTCTTCTCCACACTACGTCAGCTGAGAACCTGTGCTGGAAGGATGGGGCCAACAGGTGAGTGACACATGCCCGGCTCCCCACAGCACTCTCCCACCAAACCTCAGCCCTGGAGAGTGGGGAGGCCCTGGATGTGGTGGGGGAGGGCCTGGAGTGTGGGGGAGCTCTGAAAGGTGGGGAGCCCTGGAAGGTGGTGGCCCTGGTATGTGTAGAGACCCGCCGCCCCCACAGGCCTCCTTGCAGCTCAGCTGCTGTTCCCTGGGTGTGCTCTGCTGAGCACCCCATCCAGAGCCCCCCTTGAGCCTGCCAGTGTGGGGATGCTTCAGAACCCTGCTCTCCAGTGACCCCCTGCATTAGGGGCAAGTGCAATTGTTTCTTCCCACTGTCTTGTACACTTCCTCAGTGATTAAAGGCCAAAAGCCCCACAGGGATGGGGAAACCCATCATGGGCCCCAGTGTGGGTACATTGGCAGCACCTGTGGGTACCTAGGGTGGGGGTGGGGGAGCAGGGACAAGGCTCTAGACTAGGCTACCAGAGACCAGCTGTGCTGCCAGGGTAGGGGATTCAGGCCCCCAGGGAAGGGGGTGTTGGCAGAGAAGACCCAATGGCTGAGGGCGGTGCCCAGTGCAGATCAAGTACAGGGCTCAGCTCTCCCTCCACAGTTCAGTCCCCAGGTGGGCTACACTCCCTCCTCCTTGGAGGGCTGGGGGCCCCCTTACCCATCACTGTCAGGGGACTCGATGGGAGTGTACAGGCATCGCCTCCACACAAGGACTTCACGGGAAGCAAGACCCATCGGGAAGCAAGCCGTGATGTCATCAGGCAGGGGTCTGGGTCCGGCTCAGCCTTTCCAGGCTGGCTGGGGTGGGGCCCCGGGGCCGCTGCACCCGCTGCTCAGCTGTGTTCCATGGTCAAGTGTGTGCACAGAAGGCATGTGTTTTAATACATAATTGTATGTGGGATGATATCTAATAGGTGACATTATACAAGCCTACAGGTAGATAGATGGCAGGTAGACAGGTAGATAGAGAAAGGGATAAAATATTCTGACCCCTATCAGGTTCACCATGGGTTGGTTGGGTGATTTTGGCACCTTATACTTATAGCCAGTATAAGACAGGAATATTAGGTTCCCAGACTTCACCCAAACGGCCCTCCATGTGTGTTACCCTTTGCTGCAGCCCACCTCCCTCACTCATCCCCAGCCATGAAGCTCCTGGGGAACCCTCAGCACTGGCCCCAGAAAGAAGGATGAGAATGTGAGGCAGAGGGAGAAATGAGGGACCATGCAGAGAGCCCCATGCCACAGTGGATGGTGGACCAGAGAAGGCTGTTTCTGAATCATTCACCCATAACTCCTTCATTCACACCTTCATTCATCCAGCTCAAGGTCACAGCCCCTCCTCAGCCAGGCCCAGCCTGGCTTTGGGGCAGTGTGACCAGCTCAGCCTGGCAGCTGTCCAGAGACCCAGTACCTGTGCATGAAATCCGTGGGTCACCCCTAGTTCATTTGTGGGGGATGGGGTGGTGGTGTCTAGAGTCAGCAGAGAAGGTGAAAGGTGCATAAACTCAGAACCCCTGCCCCCTACATGCTCACACGGTGCCCTGTGGGTCCAGCTGGAGGCTAGTCCCTGCAGAGGTTCTGATGCACACACACACATGCTCGGGAGCCAGCAGATGTCCCATGGCGAGCTTCATGCTTTAGTGTCCCAGACCAGTCCCACAGGTGAGGCTGGTGGAGGCCTGAGGGGTTCCAGAGCATTCCTGATCACCTGTAGGCTTCTCTCCCTGTGGTTCCCAGGTCAGCCTTCACAGCACAAAGGTGGTGCCAGCCCCAAATGGGTGTCAGAATCCCCCAGAAGGCTCATTGGATGCAGACCCCACAGCCTCTGAGTCAGGAGGGCAGTTGGGCCTGAGCATGTGCACTGCTGGCAGTTCCCAGCTGGGTCTTTACAAACGTGGAGAGAAGAATGAGGCCACCTGCTTCCAAATGGCATGTCCCTTGCAGCCCCACTGGTCAGAAGAGCTCTCCACTCACTCAGCCCTGGAGTCTCCAAATGAGCAGGAGAAGTGTTGAGGCAAGGTAGCCCCAGAGAGAAGCACCCACCCAGAAGGGGGCCAAGAAAGGAGTACTCACCCAGGAGGTCCAGGAGAGCAGCACTCATCCAGGAGGGGCCGGGAGAGGGGCACCCACTCAGGAGGGGCTGGGAGAGGAGCACCCACAGAAGATGGAATGTGCCTGGGCTGGGGCAGTCAGGAACCCCTGGTAGTTTAGAGCACAGGGGGCCTGGGAATGGGCAGGTCTCCCTCATGGAATCAAGAAAACCAGGAAAGAAGCTGAGTAAAACCCTGCTCCCCTAAGAGAAGTGAGAGAAAGGAGCCCACCAGAGCTCACAGGTAGGAAGGGAAACCTCACAGGTAGGAAAAAAGTGGAGTGAAATATTTGAAGTCCTGAAAGTAATATCATTAATCTAGAGTTCTGTATCCAATGAAACTGTCCTCCAGAAATGAAGGAGAGTAGACATTCTTACACTGGAATGGAAGGAATACATCACCAACAAAACTGATCTCAAGGAATGTTAAAAGAAGTTCTTCAGGAATGAGGGAACTGCTGGCCATCAGAAATGTAGATCTATGTAGAGAAAGGAAGAGAGTTGAGGAAGGAATAAAAATGAAGGTCAGATAAAATCTCCTGTGTTCTTACTCTTAATTGATTGAATAGATACAGTTTGTTCAAAACACTAGCAGCAGCAGAGCACTGGGTGTTTACAGGACATGGAGAAGTAAGGTGGTGGGGGCAGGGCTGGAGCAGGGGAACTGGGACCACCTGCTCTAAGGGCCTGTGATACTGAAGAACCACTAGCGGCTTGTCTGAAATACCTAGGTCAGCTTAAATGTGCAATGCAAACTTGGGCAAGCACTAAAAAACATTGTTTAAAGGAGCATAACCGATGTGCTAAGGAGAGAAAATGGAATCATAAGAAATGCTCAGTTAAACCCAAGAAGGCAGAAAAAGAAGGGAAGATAAATGATAACACAACAATAATGATAAGCAAAGAACAGTGCCCTGGCCCGAGGGCTGAGTGTCTCCATGGAGAGAGCAGAGGGTGTGGCAGCCCTTGCTGGCCACCTTCCATTTTGGCTTCAGACAGGTGGAGGGTCTCCTGAGGCTGGGATGGGGCAAGGGGCAGACTGTATGCTGCTGGGGGGGCAGCAGAAGCTGCAGCCTCTGGAAGAAGGAGGCAGCTTTTCTTTCTTCTGGTTTGCCCAGTCTGTCCCCACCATGTCCCAGCCCCCTCCTCCAAGCCCACCCCTGCTCCAGAGTAGGGGTTCTCTGGTGTGAGCATGTGAGCAGTGACACTGTGGAGCCCTCATAGCCTGGAGTCTTTGCCAGCCAGGTGCTGCAGAAAGGAGCTCCAGCCCCATCACACCCTTTCCTCTGAGGACCCGGCCCTGAGCGCTGTTTGTTCCTCCCTGGCTCTGGGGAGTCAACACTCCTTTCATGCATCAGGGCAGATCCTCGGGGGATGGAGCCCCTGGTTGTGGCCCCAGCACCCCAGGCTTGTCTGGGTGTTGGGTGAGCTACCAGGGAGGGGAGGCACACAGGGCAACCTCACACCAGGATGCTTCCAGCACCCTGGGCCATCCCACACAAACCCCACACTAAGACTCTCCATGAAGGCCACCTGCCCTGTGGCAGGCCCTTTGGTGTTTCCAATGACCCACATCCAGAATGCTCAGGATTTGTTCATTTCTTCTCTGTACATGTTTGGTTGTCAGCTATAATAAATCCTGGAAAATCTAGCAAGAGTTTAAGGGACCAGACTAGAGCCACACATTTACCAGTGGCAGTTCAGGCTTGGAATATAAATCTGCTTAAACCTAAACCAGTATTCTATTGTAGTAGGTTTCCTCTCTCCCCTCTCCCCCCGTCCTGTCATTCCTTTCCATCCATTCCTTCCTCCCCTCCATTTTCCATCCATCCATCCATCCATCTCCTGATTCATTCATTCATCCACCCATCCACCCACCCTTCCATCCGTGCATCCCCTTATCTATGTCCATGCGAGTATGGGGGTGGGCAGCTGGCTTGTCACAGTTGATATTAATCCTTTGAAAATGATGGTAACTAAGTGCCGACTCCAGACAGAATGTACTATGCCCCCTTACATAATTAACTTCTTAAATCCAAAACAAGAATAATTCTAAAGAACTCCCTAATTTTCCAAGGAGGAAATTGAAGATCAGAGGAAACTGAAGCCCTGTCCAGGGTCACACAGGTAGACAAGCTGCCAAGCAGGGTTTCGTACCCTGCCCCCCCCCAGTTATTGTGGCTCTGCTCCTATGCCCAGGCTCTTCTGGTCCCTCCTAGAGCTAACCTCAGCTCTGCTCCGAGTGGCTGCTGCCCGCTGACCCACGGGAGGTGGCTCGGTGGCCTTCCTTTGTCCTTTGTAGCAGTACCTGTGGTCACACCCAAAGCATGCAACCACATCCCCAACCCCTCTTGCCTTTTGTCACCCTTGCTCTTACCCTTACTATCCACCGTTTAGCATAGAAATCCCACTAGAAACCTCTCTTTTCTTATTAAACAAACAGCATTTTAATACCTTTAATTAACTCACTTTGCCACTCTCACAAATCAAAAAGGTTAGACAAAAGTCAGCAAATGTTAGCAATAAAATTACTGAGAATCATAATTATTAAAGATTTGTGATAGGAGTATTTGCTTGCATCTTGTTTTTGGTTTTATTCCCCCCACCCAAGTTCTGTCCATATCATCTTTTAAATATTACCCATGGTGATTCTGGTAAATATTGGCATGCTTGGGTTTGAATATGGGCTTATATTTGTGTTGTAAGAGAGACATACAGACTGACTGACCAGTTACTCCAGGTTGATTCTAGATGGCCAGAGTAGATGGACCCTCAAGGGACATTCACATCCTCTCCACTCCCCCCAACTGGAATCCAGAAGTCTCAAATGTGTTTGTGACCCACAGATAAGTTCTGTTAGGTTGGCAGAATTTTGTTGTTTTTTCCTAATTAGAAGCCAACATTTAAAATTCCATTTTCTCATGAATATCTGTGTTCCTACTTAGCAACAGTGACTGGAATTGTATAGCCATTTGTTACAGTTTCCTCATTTTCCTTGTTATAGGACCTGGCTAAGCTCTGTGAGCATTCCCTGTTCTCTAGACCCATCATATAATGAATTTCCCATCTTTTTTCTCTTCTAATTTGCCTGTAAGAACAGATTCCAAGAAAAAAACAGTGCATTTTACAAAACAGTTGCTGAAAATGAGGTGTGGAGTGGAGTGGAGTGGAATGGCATCAGGGGAGCGGAGTGAGTGGGCTAGAATGAAGAGAGTGGAGTGGAGTAGAATGGAGTGACTGGAATAGAGTGAGTGGAGTGGAGTAGAGTGAATGAAGTGGAATGGAGTGGAGTGAGAGGAGTGGAATAAAAGGAGTGGAGTGGAGTGAGTGGAGTGGAGCAGAAGGGGTGGAGTGCAGTGGCAAGAGTGGAGTGAGGTGAGTGGAAGGAGAAGAGTGAGTGGAAAGAGTGGAGTGAAATAAGTGGCATGAAGTGAGTGGAATGGGGTGGAGGGAATGAGTGGAGTGGCATGATGGCGGGGAGGGGTGGCCAGATTGAAGGCGCTCCCCACATGGCTGGGCTCTGCACATCTTGGCACCCCTGCTGGGCAGGCAGGAGTGGGGAGAAAGGCACAGCTGGAGCGAGATGCAGAGAGAGGAGTGCCCTGCTGTGCCCCAGTGCAGGAGGGAGGAAGAGCCTTAGCAGAAATCCGGGTCCCACACGGAGACGTTCTTTTATAAGAGGCTTCCACTGCCTGGCGGACTGCACTTCTTCTGTACTCTGAGGCATGTCCAACAGAGTTGAGTTCATTAGCTTTTTAGAAAAGGGCCCAGGGTGGATATTGTAAAGGTCATGAGGCATGAATCACACATTTCCAAATTATTTTATGCTTGAAAAAAGGGTCTGATGAGGCTGGGACCATCTCCTGAGCTTGTAGCAAGTGTCAATGAGACCCCCTCCCACCAAGCCTGCTTCCACATTGGGGCTGGACTGTCAGGTCTGGGCTGGCACTCGGTGTCCACCCACCACTCACTGACTGGTGTTTTGGCTCTTCCCCTGCACCAGGTCTTGGCCGGGCACCAAGGGTGGAGATACCTTATATTCATTCTCATTTAAAAGGTTCAGTCGGTTGATGTCATGTTGTGGTTAGAGTGACTTGTGCAGAAACTGGGTGCAGAAGACATAGGACCTGGCTCTGTTTCCTTTGCAGCTTCTTGCTACTCTGTAATTCTCCCAAAATAAAATATATGTTTTAATTTAATTTGTTAAAGCCTGGGTATACTGGACATGCAGATAACCTTCCCAAGGCAGGGTTTCCTGGGATTGGTCTCCAAGGGAGAACCTTCTGTGACTACCCAGCCACTGCTGACATGACAAATCCTGCCTAGCTGCCCCTCGGACTCCCCAGAGAGTACCCCATTTTTCTCCTCTGCAGAATCATGTATTGTTTGCCTTATCACCTGTTTGTCTCTCCAGCAATAAGCACCCTCCAGTACCCACCTATGAGGCCCACCACTGGTCCCCACCCCTGGGACCCATCTCTGGGTCCTCACCCCTAGGTCCTACCCCTAGAGCCCCACCCCTGGGTTCTTACCCCTGGGCCCCACCCCCAGGCCCCACCCCTGGATCACATTGCTGGATCCCACCCCTGGATCCCCACTCTGGATCCCTCCCTGGGGGCCCACCTCTGGATCCCACCCCTGGATCCGTCCTGGGCCTCCCTCTGGATCCCTCCCCTGAGCCTCACCCCTGGATCCCCACCTCTGGATCCCTCCCCTGGGTCTCACGCCTTTAGCACCAGTGGCTGAGTCAGTCTGAGAACAGGCCAGGGCTGGTGAGAGCTGCCTCCAGGGTACAGCCCTTACCCCAGAGCCCTGCAGGGCAGCCCCTGCCCAGGAGAGCCCTTCTACCTTTTCCTCTGACCCAGAAGCCTGGGAGTGAAGCTCTCTGTGAAGAACACCAACCCAGAGGGGATGGAAGTGAGGCCATCCCTCCGGCCTCCCATGCCCTTTGCAAGGCATGGGGTGTCACTGGTACCCCAGCCCCCACCCACCCATGACTGCCCAGGGGTCAGGGTAGGTCCAGGTACAGAGCCCCAGCCCCTCCAAGTGGTGCATGCACTGCAGGAGGGCCTGAGCCAGGCATGGCCAGCCAAGTACAGGGGTCTCCCAGGGCCCCCAGGTCCTGGCCATGAATAATTTATTCCCTAAAGGTCTAGAAATACAGCTTCACCCCATAAATAAAACAGCACCCACCTTGCCGTGCAGGCCTGGCTTTGATGTTCCATGCAAGAGAGGCCGTGCCATGCAGGGGCCGCTTTAGTTTCTTTCACTCCATATGCTCTGCTGCAAGTTCTGGGAACAGAGGTGGGAAGCACAGTCAGTCATTATATAACTTTAAAAAGTTATGTAAGAGGCTGTCCCAGAAGCTTGCTGGACTGGAGGGGCATGGGGGAGGGGAGGCTGAGTGCCTGGGGATGCTTCTTGGAAAACTGCATGGTCTCCCTGCATGGCCCTTGTCTCCAAGGCTGGACTGTCCAGGCTTTCCAACGCAGTGGCCTTTGCCCTGGGCAGGGGGCTGCTGCCCAGGAAACGTGCTCACCTGGCTGTGATAATGAACTCCAGCAGGTGGGACTGCCCACCTGGAGTGGCATGCAGCTTCCAGCACTCTGATCCACTGCTGTGGCCCTGGGAGCACAAGCCTCAAGCAGGCACAGCTTGAAATGAAGGGCAGCTTCCCGGGCTAGCCCATGTGCATCTCCTGAAATGTAATGCTAATCTTAGGATTAAATCCAGCATCTGCCTGGATGCTATTCCAAAAAGAGAAGGTGCATGAGCTGGGAAACCAGAATCTTGCTGGACTCAAGTGGTGCAGGGGAGGGAAGGCTAAGCCTGGAGCTGTGGCCAGGGGCCCACAGGGCAGTTCCTTCAGCACAGGCTGAGACCGTGAGTCCCCACTCCCACCTGCCCAAGCTCAGCCCCTCTTCCTGCCTGGTACCCCTTGCCCACTAAGCCCCAGCACCCGGCCTTTGTCCCAGCCCACCACGGCACTGCAAGGGGCCACCCAGGCCTTCTCCCCATGGCCCACCCCTAGCTCAGCTGTTCAGGAAGTTTTCCTGGGGGGTAGTGGGAAGGAACACAAGAAAAGCTGTGCCTCCAAGGCTGCCCCCACCCTACCAGGACTCAGGCGAGAGGGTCTGGTTTCTCAGCTGGACTTGCCGGGCCTGACTTCAGGGGACCGTGGGGCCTCTGGGGCACTTAAAATCCATGCAGGGAAAATGTTTCCTCTTTTCCTCTTTTTCATTTGTTCTGATTACCTCACGGAGAAAATGTCCATTTTCAGCCACTGTATTTAATACCAAGGATCTCAGTTTTAAACCACAAAACACAGACCTGGGCCCTGAGCCCCCACGGTGATGGGGTTACCCAAAGACATGGGGAAGTGGAATGAAATCCAACAGGAAAGGCCACGGGTGGGACCGGGACCACATTCAGCCATGGACCTGTCCCTGCTGCTGGCAGCCTGCACTCGGCTTTCACCCCCATGCACTCAGGGGTCTGCAGTCAGGGTGGGCTGCCAGTGTCATGAGCACTGTATGTGGGGAGACTCAGGTCAAGAGGGGAAGGTTTATGTGCCCAAGCTGTGCCAGCAGGCCCATGCCAGCCATCTGCACAGGGGGGTGGGAGGAGACCGCAGTCCCACGCCAGGGCTCTGCGAGACCACGCTTCATCAAAGGCTGTCCCCTGTCCTGTCACCCTCCCATCCCTCCCACCTCCACCTCTGACCCCACTTCCGGCCCTTTGTCTAGTGGCCTCTGCTCATGGGCACTCCAGCCTTCTGGATGCTGGCTGCCCTTAGCGTGGGGCCAGGCCACAGCTAATCATGGATTTCAAGTTCCTGCACATAAAGTGGTTCTCACCCATGGGGCCCAGGATTGGGCCTTGAACGTTTGGGCCACAGGGGGCATGATTCCTTGCCAGCAGCCCACTGAGGCCTGACCATCCCGTCCTCCACACAGGCTCCACCCACCCTCATGACCCCTCAACCCTTCCCTCCCAGTGAGCCACATCCCCCACCCCTTCAGGACCTGCGTCTGTGGCCCATCCCCACAGGCAGCACAGACACATGACACGTCCTGGGGAGACCAAGGCAATGAGAGGGTTCTGTCCATGATGCAGTCCAATTTTATCTGTTCCATTCATTTATCAAATGGCAGATAATGACAGAACCTGTATCCTCAAGGTGCTTATGCTCTCCCGGATGACATGCATGATACATGAGATGAATGACAGAAATGACCTTTCCCCAAAGGGTCAGATGTCACCACGAGATAAATGGTGCCAGCCCAGTGGGCAGCCGGGGCAGGAGAAAGGCTGGAAGAGGCAGGCAGACCCAGCATGCCTGACCCCAGCATGACTCCGGGGCTGGGTTCAATTCTAAGCAGTTCAGGAATCCATCGACATGGCTAGTTTGTATATGTGGGAGACCTGGTTGCTGGGGTGGGGCAGTGAGTGGACACGGGAGACCAGCCAGGGAGCTGCTGTGGTCTTCCAGGTGAGAGCTGATGCTGGCTTGGATGGGGCTGGCGTCACTGGAGATGGGACGACAGAGAAGAACCTGCCAGATGGTGTAGCAGGACCTGCTGGCAGACAGGTGGGGGGTCAGGCATGGAGCTGCCAGGGCCCCAGTTTTGGGCTGAGCATCAGTGGCTGGCTCCCTGACCACACAGAGGAACCAGTCCCCCCAACCCTTGCCCCAGCCCCTGGGCTCTCCTGGGCCTTCAAGCACATCCACATTCTGGTCTGTCCAGGATTGGCCCCCAGGTTTCTGTCTGGCCATGCAGTTTAGGACGACGTTCTCCTACATCCGGCCAAAAAATGAAAGGACACACGGTGTCAGGGGAGTCAGGGCAAGCATGCAGAGCTGGTTCTGGACATGCTCCTGCATGGGCTCCCCGGGCTCCCCAAGGCTAAATCAGCAGCACCGGCTGGGGGCAT
>PVIY010051656.1:0-15334 GCA_004026745.1 Myrmecophaga tridactyla | reverse complement strand
TGGAGAGCCCTGTGTTACAGAAAACTGAGTTCACAGAAGAGGTCTGATTTATAGAACCCTCTAATTTGGTCCATGCAGGCACAATCTAAAGTAGTGATATTTCCTAGCTCTGAGTTAAGTATGCAAAATAAGAGGAGTCAGCTTTACATGCATTGTTGCAGCCACATCTCAAAGATGCTTTTTTTTTCATTTTTTTTTTTTTGTAACACAGGCATCAGTATAAAGAAGAATAGAAATCTCAACTAGGATATTTAGCAATACTTTTTAAAGAGATATATCCAATGGGGATGTGGTAGCTTTAAACATAAAATTTGTTTCAGGTGTAAGAAATGTTCATTCCCAAAGAACTCTTGGGCTTTGTTACCTATCCAGGAGAGTAAATTATTTGAAAATAGGTAGGATGAAATCTGTGGTCCATTGCATGTTACCAACCAAATAGGAGATCACAACCCAAAATCTCAAACTGTTGTATATCCCAGAAAAGTTATGTCCTTTTAATCCTAATCCAACCTTGTGGGGCAGCCATATTCCCTTAACCCTGAGCCAATATCATAGGGTGGAATCTCTTGACTAAGTTGTTTCCACGGAGATGTGATACCCCCAATTGCAGGTGTGACTTTTTGGTTAGATGGAGATGTGAAGCCATACATTTAAGGTGCATCTTATTAGTTTAGTGGAGTCCTTAAAAGAGCCAACACAGGGAAACATTTTAGAGAAAGCTCAGATGCAGACATTTGGAGATGCCTAGAGAACTGACATAGACACAGACGTTTGGAGATGCACAGGAAAACACCAGAAGGACCCACAGGATCTGTGAGAGCTGTTTGAAATCAGAAGCCAAGAGAGGAGCCCAGCAGATGTTATCATGTGCCTTCCATGAGATGCTAAGCAAGGACCAGAACCTGGAGAGAGCCAAGGAAAACTAAGAGAAGAAATCCAATATTTGCACCAGAGAAGCTACAAAAGGACAAGCAGACACCAGCCATGTGCTTTCCCATGTGAAAGAGGAAACCCAGCACCATCTGGCCCTTTCTTCAGAATCAAGGTATCTTTCTCTGATGACTTAGTTTGGAAATTTTTATGTTCTTAGAACTGTAAACTTATAACAATAAATCCTCTTTATAAAAGCCTATCTATTCCTAGTATATTGCATTCCAGAAGCATTAGCAAACTGATAGATTTGTCTCCACTTTTAACAGATTTCATGGCTTTTACTTTATTTCTTGTATGGACTTGAGCTTAATACATTCAGCTAGTGTCTCCTTGGGTTTCAATATGGCTATGCCTATTTCACACTCTAAATACTGAAGAGTATTCAGACTTCCAAAAGCAGGGGAGCTACATCTCATTACAAAACAACATAACTCATTGAAAAGTACTTTAAAAAATTATACTTATCTTTAATGATCTTGAAAAAGAGCAGGAAAAAGAATCTGAAGAGTTCTGATCTCAAAATTTTTAAGTCTGCTTGTTTCTTTTTAAAATTAATAATGCTTAAATATCAGTGCGGAATAAACAAATGGTCTTAAAATCGGCCAGTGTTAATGTATTTGCAAGTGGGCAATAACTATTTGGAAATTACATGGCACATATGAGCCAAAAATTTCAAAGTAATCAAATGCATTAAAATAAATAAGCAAATTATGATAAAGGAGGGGTTACATGCATTAAAAAAAAATCACACCCAAAGAAAACACAAAATAATTAGGGCTTAGTAACCAGTCCTGCACTGATAACTATTTACTTGATTCTGGGCAAGTCTCTGAATGTATTCACCTCTCAATTTCCTCTTCTATACTTGAGGAACTTGGATTAGATGTGAGGATTTTAATTTGAAAGGAAAGGGGGCCAGAGACCCAGGTTCGATTACCGGTGCCTGCCCATGTAAAAAAGTTCAGTGTATAAAAGAAAACACAGCAAAACTATTTGGGGCATCAAAGTTTGTCCTGCTTGCCTCTGGCTCTCACTTCCACTCCCCCTGCCACACACCCCTGCCACACATGACTCTGAGTAAACATTATGAAACTTTTCAAAGAACTGTGTGAAAGTCTCTGGACAGATAATGTTAAAGGATCATTTTAATGCCTAAAATTCTCATTCTCCATGAAATACTATATTATACCTATTGACCATCAACTTTTCTCATCACATGTAGTTTTTCTTAGTCACCTGAATATAATGTTCCCAGGGTTGATATGTGACACAAAGAATAGGAATTTTGAACTTAACTTTTTCAGAAAGAGCAATGATAACTCAGGATAGTTAATCAGGAACAACATTCCATTCTTACAACTTAGCAATCTTGGCTTATTTGCCTGTGATTTTTAAAATGGAAAATAAAAGAGACAGAATGTAAAATTCTCAGTCACTCTCTGTTGCTACCTTTAAATTACTGAGCTAGAAGATGCTGCAGGCAAGATTGTTTCTGAAACCGGCATCTAAGTATTCTTCTCCCTGTAGTTGATGTCTTTCTTTACAACTGAATGGTACCGATCAGTATTAAAACTTCCAAACTATATTCTTGTTATTTTTCCTCATACATATTATAGAATAGAAGGATTAAAATTTTACAGGAAAGTGAAGTATTCATTGAGAAATTACAGAATGCCCTCAGTGGGGGTCTCTGAAACAGGACTGAAGCCCTTCTCCTAGAGCCGCGTAGGTGAAGCCTGATGGAACACTGCTCCCCACCCCTCGGAGCCCTTCCCCGTCTCCAATTTCAGGCTGTTCCTAGGAGACTCATCTCATTGTGGGTTACCAAGCCTTTGAAGGCATCCTGAGGTCCTCAGCTGTACTTCCTTTCACCTAACGCTCATCAAATGCACACTCTCCCCACCCTTCACCTTCCCAAGGGTATTTGTTACACAAAATGGGTTTTCCCTTCCTTCCTTGATTTCTTCTTTTCTCGTAAATAAAACAAACAAACAAAAAGAGTCTAAAAATATTGAGTTAAACAATTTGTCAAGAAGTTTGAAATATTTGACTTTTTATTCCCTAAACCGGAAGTTTATGACAGAAAAATATGCCATGTAATAAAAGGTGTTTCAGAAAAAAAAAATTCTCAGTCACTGGCTTGATGTGTAATTCTAACAGTTCTATTAGCTTTAAAATTCTGATTTTAATATTATATCAACAGGTCTGTGACTATTACACTCAAATCAAAGTATCTTTAATAATTTTTTAATCTTTAACCACCTTTCAGAATCAACATGAAATATGAAATATTTTTACAAGAGTACTTTGATCTGCAGAAATGAATTTGGTGATACGTTAACAAGAATAACAGCAAAAATAGCAGGAGGAAGTTTGAAAGGGGGCTGGAATGACAACAAGCTTAAAAACGAAAATTTTAACCAATGGAAAAATTTTCTGTCTACCTGCAGTTACACATGAAATTCAGCTGTGTATGCTGCCACCTATAATTCACTGAAATATAACACATACTTTTCAGATAAAAAGGGGATATTCACAAATGTTCCTGAGTTAAATAAAAAGTCAGGAGGGACAGCTTGAGCACCAGCAATTTAAGACAAGCGCACCATATTAATAGATGTTCTTAAATGTTATGGCCTTTATTTTTTCCCATATCTAATCTATCCACAATTATTAGAGTTGGGAATAAGCTCTATAACTTATAACATTTCTGCCTCTACATCTAAAACTCTTCTTTATATATGTGCATGTATGTGTATGTGTGTGTGTGTGTGTGTGTGTGTGTGTGTCCACGCGAGCATATATATGTGTATATATATAAGATTTAAGAGCAAAGAAATAGAAGAGTTCCTATGCTGGTCTCCAATCTAAGAATCAGATCTAATACTCCTCGAATGCCCTTATTTTAATTGTAAAATCATTACATACATTATAAGAATGGCAGCTAAACCCAAAATACTAATTTTAAGGGGAAGGGAAAGGAAGCATACTTTAAAAGGGGACATTCATTTATAAATGGTAAATGAATTTTCCCAGTTTAACATATCTTAATTCTGACATGCTATTAAAAACAATGATGACAAAGAACAATGGATCTTTAAGATAAATGAATCACGTCCTTTAAGTGGACTCTACCACTTATATAAGAATACCATAATCTTTATATGTTTTAGAGCTGGAAAAAATATGGTTAGTCATAAGGACCAAAATAGTAAAACATAGACAAACAAGCAAACCAAAAACTCTTAGAGAAAAGTCCAAGGTAAATTTCAGACAGAAATAAATAGCCATAACAAGTAGTAACTTAGTCTTCCAATCAGAAGGTACTTTGTTAAAGTTATATATTCATGTTGGAAATAACAGATCCCTGGATTCCAAAGAATCACTGTTTACTTAGAATCTGAAACCAGCTTACTATTCAATGTTTCTCCCAGCAGAAAAAGCCTCTTTCCAGAGCTTCTGTGACCTCAACACCAACAATTGTATAATGAAACATTTTTTCGTTAATGAGGCATATATTGAAAGAATGACAATCTTAATTTCCCCTCTTCCCAAACCAGCGTTCCAATGACTCACAGTGCAATGACAAAAAGGTCCATCCATAACATTCAAACCTGAATTCCCCATCCAAAATTTCCATCTGTTGCCATCATCAGGGTTTCCACTAGGAGGAGCTACCTATGAGTAGCTCCCATCAGAGGGCGATTGCCTTCCATTTTAGTGTCTTACTTGATGAGAAGAGTTTCTCCATTTCTGCCATCTTTTAGATATTTCTGCATTGATTTCTCCTGCTTCTAGGAAAATACCTGAATAGCACAATGTTAAGCCTTGTTTTAAGAAACACATCTGGAGAGAAATAAATATTTAAAACTACAATAGATACAGTTGATCTATAATATTGTATTTATAATTAATGCTTGAATCCATCTGGAACTCGTTTTTGCATACTGTGTGAGATGACAACCCTTTTCTTTCACAATAAACATGCAATTTCGTCACTGAAAATCAAGTAAATTTTAATATACAGTATGATTTGATTTGTTTCACAGATCTGTTTATATTTTCTTACACTAAGAACATAGTTTTAATTAACATGACATTTTCTTTTCTTGCATATGTGTGTGTGTGTGTGTGTGCATTTCACATTTACATTGAAACCCCTTTGATTTGGCCAACAAACCCAGGCTTTGGTAGCCTGTTGTATGCCTCAGAAGAATTACTCTTAATACTGCATTTTTACATAATAACTGGGCTAATTTCAAAGTTAAATATTTCCAAACTTCATAAAAACCAAAGCTCAAACTATACAGAAAGCTGAAGTTATCCATCAATGCAAAAGAAGTGTTCTAGTTTGCTAGCTGCCGGAATGCAATATACCAGAAACAGAATGGCTTTTAAAAACGGGAATTTAATAAGTTGCTAGTTTACAGTTCTAAGGCTGAGAAAATGTCCCAGTGAAAACAAGTCTACAGAAATGTCCAATCAAAGGCATCCAGGGATAGATACCTTGGTTCAAGAAGGCCGATGAAGTTCAGGGTTTCTCTCTCAAGTGAGAAGGCACATGGTGAACACATTCAGGGCTTCTCTCTCATCTGGAAGGGCACGTGGCAAACATGGCGTCATCTGCTAGCTTCCTCTCCTGCCTTCCTGTGTCACAAAGCTCCCTGGGAGGCATTTTCCATCTTCATCTCCAAAGGTTGCTGGCTGGTAGACTCTGCTTCTCGTGGCTATGTCGTTGTGCTCTGCTCTCTCTGAATCTCCTTCTTTCTCCAAAATGTTTCCTCTTTGTAGGACTCCAATAAACCAATCAAGACCCACCCAAATGGGTGGAGACATGTCATCCCCTAATCCAGTTTAACAACCACTCTTGATTAAATCACATCATCCAGGGAGATGATCTGATTACAGTTTCAAACATACAGTATTGAATAGGGATTATTCTACCTTTATGAAATGGGATTTTGATTAAAACATGGCTTTTCTAGGAGGCATACTTCCTTTCAAACCAGCACAAGAAGAAAAAAGAAAACATATGATGGGAGCCAAGTAATAAAGAATATGGTCTTCCTCAAAGAGAGCTCTGGCCTTTCCCCTCATTTCTGGGAGGTAATCTACAGCATACCCGATAGGAGTTCTGTGTTTAGGGCTGGGGCTGGCTATCCTTGATCCTAGGAGCAAGTGACCAGACATTGCAATTTACGGTGGAGTGCTAGCAATGCCAAAAAGACCAACCAAGTGGCTTAGGGTGGGGTAGTTGGGTCACACTGGATTTATAGATGGAGTTCAACCATGTGGAAAATCAGTCAATCAATCATGCCTATGTAATAAAGTCTCAATAAAAACTCTGTACAGCAAAGCACAGGGGAGCTTCCCTGGTTGGCAATATCCCATTCATAGTGTTACAGGTTGATGTGGGAAGGGTGATGTGTTCTGAGGACAGTGGAAGCTTTACTTTTGGAACACTCCCAGATTCTGTCCTATGCATCTCTTACTTTGACAGATTTTAATTTGCATCCTCTCCCTCTAGTAGACTGTAACCTAGAGTATAATAGCTTTCAGTGACTTCCATGAGTCCTACTGAATTATCAAATCTGAGGATGGTTTTGGGAACCAATAAACTTGCTGCTGATGTCAGAACTGAGGGCAGTCTCGTGAAGGGCTGTGTAACCTCTAAATTTAATAGGTTCCTTCATACTTTCCAGTTACACTAACCCTGGGCAGTGGCCAAAGGCCTCTTTTTAGACTGACATTTCTCCACTTCAGGATGTTGAAAATCACAGAAACCAGAGCAAGAACTGACATTCAGGACATTCTTTTGAATCTACTGAATCAATCAATCTTTCTTCTTACTTAACCCCTCCAAGTTCTTCAAAATTATAATAGCTTCTGAGTCTACCTAAAGCAGCAAATTTCTTACCATTATGAACATGTTTACTCCTAACAGCAAACATTCTAATCACAGGAGAACTCCTTAGCTTAACATCTGGACCCTATAATGGAATAAAATAATTAGGAACACCAGCCAGTGTGCCCTATTCAGACTTATACATTCAGTATTGGTACATATGAAAAAAGAAGAAAATTAGAAAATAAAAGGGACTCATAAGAAGCTATACTACTTTTGAGGAGTAGTAGTTTGGAAAGAGAAGGAAGGAATTTTATCACTTTTGAGAAATAAAGTATTTCATCACAGTTGTAACAGTGCACAGTAAATTTTCCATTTCAGGGAAGATTGCTTTGAAATAACCAACTCAAAAAGAACTTTCCCAAATATAGATTAGTGAAAACATAGCTGGTAGAATTGAGTACCATATCTTAAAAATATCTTTAAAGATTACAAATGGTAGAAAGTTAAAAAGTCAATTTTCATTCATTCAGTCAGCATGCCTTTATTAAAATAATGCAGCCAGCAAACTTTAACAGCACTGAATTACATATTTGAATGGGCTAAAAAGGCAAAATTTTAGGTTGTATATATGTTAACTAGAATAATTTAAAAATATATAGGATTTTACAACAAAAACAGTGCACCTAAACATAAACGATGGATTATAGTTAGTAGTTCACTTATAATAATATTCTTTCATCAATCACAAAATGTACCACACTAATACAAGGTGTTCACAAAAGCAAGTGAAATGGTTAATATGGAAATTGTATTTTATGCATGATCTGGAAACCTACAACTTCTCTAATAAAATAAAAATATTTAACCACTCAATTTAATGCTTGCTCGTTTCCTTAACAAGCTTAATTAAGTTCTTCTAATCAATACTTCTATCTCTAGTCCTACCTAGCAAAAGGTAAATATATTGTTAAATTAGATACTGGTTCTGACTAGGTAAGGTCCATGAACAAGCAATAATATCAGGTTTTATCATAATTTTAAAACTGAACATTAGATCTTAGCCCAAGCCGTACCAATACTCAGGTGTGAATGTTGGTTGAGGACCTTACACATACCTGTTGACCTGAAATTTCACAGGCTCTCAGAGGCAGTGGTATGAAGGAATAAATCAAACAAAATGAAACTGAAGACAGCTAATATCATGGATTTAAGGAACTGTTTCCCAAGTTATGATATTGGTCCATAATTGAAAAGATTTGTTTTGCTGCTTTTATGACTCTATAGAGAAGCTTTCTACTAACTGTCCCTTTACTTCTTTACTGTGTAAGTAGCTCTAGTCTGATTTAGATAATTCTTTCTATAATCTGTTTCCTTTAAAATCATGATAAAAACATTCCTTCCCTAGAAATCATGCCCTTAAAGTACTCTTTTCTAATCTTTTCTTTACTCCCTGTGCATTCAACATTCATAGTCATTATATGATTGTTAAAATGCTTTTCATACTGTGTAATGAAACTATGTAAACCTTTGTAAGTATATGCTTTGATTTATCAATTTGATGAGATTCTTGAAAAATATACCTATGGTTTACATATCTTATCTACTCTCTCAGTATTCCTATAGCCAGATGCCTATCATACCAGCACTGATGCATGTTTTTAAGCATCGTTGCTTCTCAATTTATAAGCAATTACTGAAGAGAATGCTAATAACAGCAACACTGGTAGATAAGAGCAAGGAACAGAATGCTGAAGAGAGAAGTCAAATACAATTGAGGTTTGAGGCTCAGGATTGGATTTTCTAATAAACTTGTATTTTTAATTAACTATCTTTTGCCAATTTGTCTTTAATTTTGTGAATTTAAGTACATGTTGGTATGAATAGAGTAGTAAATGTTAAGATTTAACATCAGGATATAAGAAAAGAAGTGATTTACTGTATCAAATAAGAATCCTTTAATCCTAAATGGCAAAAACTTTGGCAACTATAGAAACACGAAAATCAGTATATTAAGATGAAAGTCATGTTATTATCAAAATGATTTTAAAAAGTAATTTACATATCAGTTTCACCATAATAAAGAAGACCTATAGAAAATTAAAACTTATCTAGAAGAAAACAAATGAAATTATTACTATAGAACACCAAGATTACAGAAAAGGCTCATAATGAATTTTTATGATTGTTGAGGCATAACCAAAATTTAGTTTAGTCTTATTCATTTATTATTTGTGTCTAATCTTCAAAAACTACATTATAATTTCCTGTAAAATAGGAAAGTAATTTTTCCACATTTACTTAGTAAATCAGATCACTTTGCATCTGATAAAGGAAATAAAACCCTAAGAAAAAGCAATGTCAATTATAGTCACACAATTTTTATTTAAAGACCACCACATGCAACCAATCTTTCTACAATAATAAATATTTGAGAATCTACTATGTGCCGAATTAAGTATTCTATTTCAATTTAAACCTCATCTGACTCAAAAAGGTCAGTATGATAATTACATTTTAACAGATGTTTAAAATGTTTAAACATATCTTAACAGAGTTGCAAAAGAGTTAAGTATCTTGACCAAGTCAAATATTGGAGAAGCAGGGATTTGAGCCCAATTTGACTCAATGTTATACAGTTCACAAGGTATCATACAATCTCCTGCCACAGTAGGTCTGTTTAAAAATGAGGAAGATATAGATCTGATCTGTAGGATTAATATTACAAATAATCTGCACACATTTCAAAAATGTGATTTTTTTTTCTTTTCTCAGTACTGCCAAATATTAACAAAAAATTTACTTACAGTAAGGAAATATGCTACCACAGCCATCTTCTCTTGATTATTTCTTTCCAAATTGAAATTATTAAGCTGATCCCTTCTATTTGTCTGCTGGTACAAGATTGTCAAATTTAATTATTTAATTTTCAAAAATTCAAATTAAAAACAATATTTTCTGAACAGTACTGAAAATTATAAAGTGATAGTTCACATTTTTCTTAAAAAATGTGCATTAAGTTTTGTTGTGGTTGTTGTTTAACCTCTTAAGTAAATCCAATTCAGTCAGATGAGAGAAACACCATGGTGTTATAAAATAAGCATGAGAAAACCTAGATTAGGATTCTATTTTATTTGGGATGAGTTACTTAAATTTTGACAGCAATAATGTCTTCATCTACTGTGTTGAGATTATACATACAGCGATAATGGAGGATCAAATAGTTTAACTTACATACAAATGCTTATCTCACAATTAGCTATTTAAAAATCATCGGTTCCTTTCCCTTAAAAAAATGAAATTGTGATAAAACAAAACATTTTACAGTATAGTAATGCTAGGCTCATTTAAATAGGACATCGTGGAAATCAAGTTTCCTATACAAAGAGTTACATTAACCAGTAAAATGTACGAGGCAGTCAAAAAAAGGCTACTTTTGTTATTGACCTATGCATTTTAGTCTTTGTTCTGATCTATTATCATAATTTTATTTAATAGTATAATTCAATAACTATGTCTGATATTCATTCCATAGGGTAGATCTCCAAAAATATTTTGACACTGTTCAGAGTATAAAACTATGATCTGAAATGTTAATCACAATTTGGGTAATCTCCTTGTGTATTTATAAAATCAAAGGACTTTCCCTTAAGAAAACAATTTATACTTACCAGACAAATACTAGTATTATGCTGATTTTGTATCATTTTTGAACAAGTAACCCCACTGGGGAAAATCAAAGAGACTTTCTACGCATCTTTTCTCTTACTCATATAAACTTAATCAGGACCTGCAATTAATTTTTGAGATCGTTCTATACCAACCTCAATGTTTGAAGCTTCATTTTCTGCCTCTGGGCCCCATCAGTAAAACCCACACAACTCCCTCTTAGCAAAGCAGCTGGCTTTTTAAATGTGATGTCTTGTAGTTCTTATTTACAATCCTAATCACATCATTGATTTCAGTAATCTTTCAGTAAGAGTGGTTATTAATGCTGTCAAAAGAAGGAGCTGGGATCCGATATGTCGAGTTTGTGTTTTTTTTTTTTATAAACCTGGATAATTAAGATTAATCCTAATAATGTGACTCTAGAGGCCTCTGGGTGATTAGAAGTTTCCTGTGATTGAGAACTCAACACAGTAAGGACACTACCGACACTAAAAATTCTATACCCCTCTCCACAAACCCTATGTAGCCACAAATGATTAAACAAAATGTTAGAAGCAGTCATCATTCTTAATACAGAGATTACTAGAACTTTGCATTTTTAAGACTCAAGACACAAAACATTACATGCAATTTTTTGTTTGTTTGTTTCTTTGGCATGAGCAGGCTTGGGGAATCGAACATATGATTTTATCTTTGCACTCTTTCTGTAATTTAGGAAAGCCCATAGGATCTATTTTGTCTAAGGCCAAAGAAACTAAGATGTGTGAAGTTTTTATTATCAAAGTTGTGTCTTTATAACATTAAGGAATAAAAAAATAACTGCTCTGAAAAAGTAGGGTAAAACAGTATGAAGAGAGTAAGAGATATTTTGGAAAAAGCAAACTTTTCAATATCCAAAACCATGGAACAAAAGGATAAAATGAGGTCATGTATTTTGATTATAGGATAAAAAGAGGTCATGATGTAATAAAGATTGTTATTTCAGACTAGATCTTATTTCTTGCACTCTGAAAGGTGGCGTGGAACAAAACACAAGTTTCCGAAAGAACTGTTTCTCTGTTACTAAAAGAGCCAACTTGTGAATGAGCTTGTGAGTATGTTAGGATGATCAATGTCAACCCTCCACACACACACCTGGGTGGGGTGGGGGTGGGGGGATTTCTATATAGTTGGAGCTAGCATCAAAATCTGTTGCCTAATATTAAAATATCCCTGGACTTCTTCCTGATTGATCTCTCTTATGGAAAGGACAATACTGAAATAGTATTATTAGAAAAGGATCTCGTGAGCATTAGGATGTATAATTCATGTTGCTTTCATTTGCTCAGACCATCGTAAAAAATCCATAAATCATTTTCTTGTTCATGTATTGCTTAAGTGCAATTTGTCATTTTGCATTAGAGGGCTGCTTCAGCTCATCAGTGCTTTTAATTCATTGTTTAGCGTTTAACAAAATGCTGGCCCTGTTTGATAACTGAAAAAAACTGAAATACAAAGCTGCACCAATATTAGTCAGCTTAAACGAAACGGAGAAGTACATCTCTATTTTGCATATCAAGATAACGGTACTTAATGGAATAGCTGGTATTCTCAGGGCCAAGAACAGGGATCGGTTCTTTCTCTGTTCGACTAAAAAGCACTCAAAGAACACAGTACCTAAAATGTTACCTGAAGGCTTTTAACAGCACATGATATAAATATTTTCCAAGAACTCTACTGAATATTCACCTTTTACCATAGATGAACACAAATTAACACAGAGCCTGTGGCATTAACTCCAAAAATGTTGACTTCCCGTCTTTAAGTTAGGTTAACACCACTCCAGATAAACCCTTTCATGTATAGGGACTGCAATGCCGTCCAGGTCCCTTGCGTTTGCTCTCTCTGTGGGCTTCCTGGGACTAACAAACACTAAATACCAGGAAACTTCTAGCTCATTCCCAGGCGAGCCATGCATTTGAAAAGCTCTGTATTGACAATGTTGCTTTTCTATTTCTTAAACCACAACAACAAAACACTTTTTTTCAAAGCTCGACATCGCAGTAATAAGGACGTCATTTTAAAAATGACTGCAAAACTCACTGATCCAAACGCTAGATAACAAACTTTTGCTCTTTCTGGCAAATGGTAGGGAAGAAAGCAACCCTACTACCTAATTTCATAGTTTGTACTTACGTATATAGAAGAGGCATTTGTGGGTTTCTCAGCGCCCCCTCCCCCATTCCTCCCGCACCTTCAAAGTCCAGTGGAATACACGAATGTGGATTATTACTCTCAGATATCAACGAGGGTTTTTATGAATATTGGTTTTTATAACTCTCTTCAAACAATAAAAGAATGCTCAGAATACTGCTGTTTTAGGCTACTGTTTGTTTTGGTCTCGATGTTTGGTGTGCTTAGCTCAAGGGAGGGAGTGGTCCTAGGGAAGGGGGCGGTTCCTTATGGACGATAGGAATTGCTTTTCCCTGCAGCCTCCAGTAATGGAAAGTGGAAGGGTGCCAGTATCCCTTCATCTTCCACATTTCCGAGGTCTTCCCCCCTTCAGTCAAAGCTGTCCTTTAAGTAATCAAGATCTCACTAAATTCTGGGGGCCAAGGGAGGGAGGGTGAAAAGAAAAAGAGGGAAAAAATCTGCTTGAATACCACTGCAAGGCAAAAAATAAATTGGCTAAGCTTAAGAAGCCATCTTTAGAAGGCAAATTTAAAGTGTAGTTTTGTTTTGTAAGTGACCGAGCGGAGTTGTTTGAATGGCTCCAGGGTATGGAGACAGAGAAGGCTATTAATGCCAGTATCTAAATCTTGGCTCCAAACAAAATGCTCTTGCAACTGCCCTTGGCTAAACTGCCCAGCGGGCGGGCGCTGGGGGGGGGCTCGGGTCTATTCTCCCCAAAGTCAGGTCCTCACCCCGCCGGTCCCCGGCCGGCGTGGCGGAGACTTGAAGTCAAAGAGACGAGACCTCTAGAGGACCCGGTCCCGGCTTCACTGGCGCGGACACAGGCCTCCGTGACCCAAGAAATCCCGCAGAGCCCCCAACAGGCGAGCCCTGCCGAGCAAGGACTCCCAGGCAAAATCCGCTAAGCTTGCCCTGTGCTGCTTCAGCCGCTAGGAGACGCCTGTAACCCACGTTTGCACAGAAAGACCCCGTTCAACCACATCTACCGAAAAAGAAAAAAAGAAAGAAAAAAAAAGCACAAGTGTTACAGTGGATGTAGTGATTATTTACAGGCAAATCTGGCCATCTCCCCACGTTCACGTCTCCACCTCTAGAAGCTCTCGAGCTTTCAGAGGACAACCTAAATCTGCTCAAACTTCACCTACATGTTCGAGAACAGAAATCTTACCCAAACAATTTCTGTACCTGCATTGTCATTCAGCCGCATGTTTCTCTCACACGCACCCAGGCGCGCACACGTGCGCACGCACACCAGTGCTTCCATGCGTACAGATGAACGCATCGGAAAATGACCGTCATTTAAAAAAAATAAAATGCTCCAGGATTCTGATGAGTCAGCTTGAAGAGCTGAAAACATTTCATTTCCATCCTGCAGATGGAAGAAAAAGAAAGGGGGAGGGGCGGGAAGTAAAGATGCGATGCCGTATTAATATTCAGAATCACTATAATCTCCTTTTCATTGATCCACAGGTCCTTTATAAACTACCGCTCTATTCTCAGCCGCAGACGTGAAGCCGAAATAATTGTAACTGCAGTGGTTTTCGCTTGGCCCTGGCGAGTCGTCAATTTACTGCAGCTGGAAAAGGATTAGCCATTTTTGCTGGCCGCCTTTCCTTCTAACCACTCAAAGGGAGGACCAATCTCATGAAAGAGTCAAAGGGGGTGCCGGGGCAGAACACGCACTGGCAGGATGCACAGCGGCATGCCTCAGCCTGCCATCACGCCACGGCCCCTCGCCCTCCTTAATTCCCCGCTGGGTGGGAATGGTAATATTTCTCCGGTTAGGGGAAAGGACTTCGTCTCTCACATGTTGTGCTGCTGTTACTCTCGGGTCGTTCATTACCAGGAAGCCTCAAGAGACCTTCCCATCTCGTAACATAACAAACTGCACAGGTGCTCCTTTAGTAAATAAACTATTCCTTGGGAACAGCTTCTTAATATAAAAAAAATAGAATATCTTTTCTTGGAGAATTGAATTCCGTCCACTCTCTAGCACTGCAGAGATGGGTGCCTTATTTTAACTTCACAAGAACTGGGTGCTTGTATGAGCTGCGTTGCACCCGCGCCGCGAGAGTACGCACTTAAGCCTCGCCAAATGCATCCTTAGGGACCGGGGAAGCTCCGCTGGCATTTACACAGAACTGCACGCACCGCCAAGAGGGACCGATGCGAGCTACGTGAATGTGCCGGCGCCTTCCCAGTCACCCGCAGCCGCGCACATGCGGACCCAGCGTGGGCACTGCCCCCTGCCCCCCACCCCGCCCGCGGCCGTTGCTTCGCTGCCATCCCCGTCCAGGCAATCTGAGCGGAATCGGTTTACGATGGGGTGGGGGGAGTAGGGGGGGAGGGGAGAGAGAGCATCTCCAATTGTCAGAAAAAAGCAATCAATAGTCTCTCGCACAGCAGGGGGAGGGGGGGGGTGGGGAGCAGTTGGCGGTGCGAGGCTCAGGCACATCCGGCCGTGATAGGCGCTTCGCAGCGCCCGCCGCCGATCTGTGCCCGGGGCCCGAGAGCCGAGTGCAAGGCTGGCGGGCTCAGAAGCAGAAGCTGGGAGGAAACTCTTCAGTCATTTATCAAAGCGCTTACAGCTCGAAACCAGGTCCCCAAGCGAGTTAATCCATTTGGTTAAAAAAAAAAAAAAAATTGTGGATATACATTTAGAGAGGGAAGAGGCGTATCTAATGCATTAAGTCTCTAAGAGCTGCCAGCCCGCAT
>PVIY010051655.1:0-15590 GCA_004026745.1 Myrmecophaga tridactyla | reverse complement strand
CCATGCGACTATCCCGCTATTGCAGCACCATTTGTTGAATTTTTTTGGGGGGGTGGGGGGAGTGCATGGGCCAGGAATCAAACCCAGGTCTCCCACATGGCAGGTGAGAATTTTACCACTGAACCATCCTTGCACCCCTGAAGTGTGGTTTTGAAATGAGTAATCCTGGAAGTAGTATTTAGTTACTCTTTATTTACTCTTTATTTACACACCTAATTCCATGCTCTCCTAGCTTCTTAGTGTGTATCTGGTTCTATATTTCCTATTCTTTTGTACTTTTCTATTAATCTATCTTTGAGCCAATATTGTCTTGGTCGTTCTAGTTTTATAAGAGTTGATGTTGGTTGAACAGCCTCTCCAACTCTTTTTTTTCTTCAGCATAGTCCTGTCTAATAATAGTCCTTTTCCTTTCTCTATTATTTTGAAATAATAATTGTCAACCTCCACTAAGTCTTTCTTTTTTTTTTTGCAGTTTGTTAGGAAATGCACTGTTCTAAGATGGCTTTAGCAAGATTTGGTATCTTCAAATAATGACTATCTATGAACATGTTAGCTTTCTGGAATTTTCTACGTGTTCTTTAACATTTTTCCAAGAAAAAAATCAAAAGTAAATTTCTTACCCCTTAGTGTTTTTTAATAGGCTATATCTCACAATGTGTTGCAAGCATAGATATTCTTTTTGTAATTGAATATTATAACTGTTCATAGATTGTAAGTGGAAATGTAATTAGATTTATTATTGAATATATGTCTAGGAATATTTCTTGACTCTCCTTAGTTCTAACCGTTTTTCTATAGATTCTTTTGGTACTCTGATGTAGACAAATTATATCAGTTCTGAAAAGCTAGAGGCTTTTCCATAAGTTATTAATTCATTTTGACTTTCCTTTTTTTTTTTTCTTGCCTTTCTGCACTGGCAAGACTATTTCCACTAAAATGAAGTCTTCAGAAAAGCAGAATTGTTATCACTGTGGAGCTTGTTTGCAATACAGAATGTCAGGCCTCCCCAGACCAGTGGGATCAGTATGTGCTGATTCCGTGTACAAGCTCCCAAATGATGCATGCGCTCAGATTCAGAATAATCTTGAATAGAAATGATCATGGTAGGCATATTGATTTTAAAGGGACTATATTAATGTTTCACCCTGCAAATGCAAGGCTTGTTGTATATTTTTCCTCTTGATAGCTTTATCAAGTTAAAGGAGTAATTTCCTAGTTTGCACCCAATTCTTTACTTAAGTTTTAGTAATGTGGTAAACTATACTCATAGATTTGATCCTTGAATCCTTGAATATGGAAGAATAATATGCAAGAATAAACTCAATTGGCCATGGTGTATTTGTTATGTGTCTCCTACACACATGTATTTCTTTATCTATATATCCACACACAGAGAGAGGCAGTCATGTGATATGTATATCATAGAGAATGTGGGTCACAATGCTTTGTTTTTTTTAAGTGCATGGGCTGGGAATCGAACCCAGGTCTCCTGCATGGCAAGCAAGAATTCTACCACTGCACTACCCGTGCACCCCCCAAATACATTTTTGTACAGTGCTGAAATAATTTATTAATAATGTAATCTGTCTGTTGAAACAAAGTTCATATGTAAGATTATCTATAATATCCATTTATCATATCTTGCTGTCCGAAGTTTGGAATCAAGGTTATGTTCGCCTCATCAAATAATTTGCTAATTTCCTGAATTTAAGCTTGTGAAAAAACTTTTAGAAGATATAATTTATCTTGTCCCTGACTCTTTGGTGAACTCACTGCTAAAAGTCATTGTTTTTTTGGTAGGACATTTTTGATTACTTATAAAATAATTCAGAATTTCTAATTCTCCTTGAATTAAGCTTGATTATTTTTTCTTAGTTATTCATTTATTCCACTTGTTTGAAAATCTTTGGCATAAATGTTTCATCAAATGTATTTATGTGGTTAATATGTGCTTAATTGATAAGGATGGCCCCTCTCCAATCTGAATATTAGTTATCTGTACCATCTCTTACTTTTTTTTATTCATCTTGCCACAAGTTTTAAATTTCTGTGGCTTTGATCTGGTTATTTTACTTTATTTTCCCAATTTCCTAATTTGTTCTTCTTTTTCCTCATTTCTTCAGATGAATGGCTTTGCCCATTAATATTCAACCTTTTACCTTTTCCTGCCTTAAGCATTTAAGGGTATACATTTCCTTCTAAGTATGTTACATTTTGGGGTATATAATATTTCCCTTATCACTCATGACTAAGTATTTAATATTTCTATTTTAATTTCATAAAAGTACTTCTTCCTGAAATACATCTCTAAATGTGTCTTTGAAGAAACTTTATTTTTGGAAGATTTGAGATCTGATTTGAGATATAGGTATGTAGCTAAAGAAGTCATACTTTGTACTGCCAGGCCCCAATCCAGCACCATTTCAAATTGAAAGTTCATTTATAGGTTTGCAAGGCTAAAAAAGCTAGTCAAATCCTGGTCTTAACTCTATGTGACAGATGATTTGAGGTTAGGTAGATTCAGAGGTATCTTTTGCCTGAGTCTTCCTTCTCCCAGAACAAAGGTTGAGAATAAAACATTTTCAGTAACTCTCTCTGGGATCCAGTACTTGTGAAATTGTTGTTGTTGCTACTAGTTAATTCACCATGGGTTTATCTGGGAGCCTGTCTTCTCCTCTGAGTTTATACTGGGTTCCTAATATCTAATCTTCCAAACTGCTTGGGCCCCAGGTTTTCTCTCTTTGCCTTTTATGAGTTCAGAAAGTTAAAAACAATAGCAAAAAAAGGTTTCAATAGGAGGATTGGGAGGTGTCTACAGGGCATACTCTGAATTGAAAGTTCTTTTTCCTCTCAGAATTCAATTTTCTTCCTGTTTCTGGCCTGTGTAAACTTCCCTTTCTGCTGACTCAGCCACAGAATAAAATATAAACACAAATCAGAATTTTTAGAGTACGTACCAAGAAGAATTTTTCAGACATCTGTCCACCGGGTAGGTGGAAATGCAATTCTATTTCACCTCTAATGAAAAATTTTAACCTGCAGTCAGCTTTACTCCTAAAAATTCTTGGCTTGAAATTCAGTTATCTCTATGTATTAAGAATTTTCCACTTCTGACGTAAATTATAACCTGCTGGTCACAATAGCAGCCTTATTTAGGGGAATGTTTCTGATTAAGGTGACTGATAGTATCTCCCTTCATTGATCTAGTAATCTTTGTTTAAAAGAGAACTTTGCTTTATAATCCATTTTTTAAGTGTAATTTACAAACAGTAAAGTATATATTTAGATGTGTTTAGAAAAATGCTACACCCATGTAGGCACATTACAACCAAGATTTAGAACATTTCTTTCACTGCAAGCAAGTTCCTAGGATGCCAATTTGAATTTCAGAAAAAAATTTACAAAACTTTAGTATAACTAAGTCCCATGCAAAATCTGAGGCATACTTTTATGACAAAAAAAATCCATTGCTTATCCAAAATTAAAATTTAACTGAGTATCCTGTATTTTTATATGGTAAATCTGGCAATCCTACTGGTATTCCTTCCTAATCAATTCCCTCTCCCAGCACCACAGACCCTGCAACTCCTAATCCACTTTCTGCTGGTATAAATTAGATTTCTTTCTTTTAGAGAGTCATATTGATGGACACTTACAGTGTGCTGCCTTTGTTGTTTGTCTTCTTTCACTCAGCATAATGTATCAGTAATTATATCTGTTCATTGCAGAATCGTACTTCATGGTACGAGTTTACCATAACTGATTGTTATGGTCAGGTTCATGTGTCAACTTGGCCAGGTGGTGGTACCTGTTTGTCTGGTTGGGCAAGTGCTGGCCTGTCTGTTGTGATGAGGACATTTCATAGAGTTAAATCATGATCACATCAGCTGCATCCACAGCTGATTCCATTTGTAATCAGCCAAAGGGGAGCGTCTTCTGCAATGAGTGATGCTCAATCTAATCACTGGAAGCCTTTTAAGGAGGATTCAGAAGAGACAAGCTCTATTCCTGCTTCGGCTGATGAGCCTCTCCTGTGGAGTTCGTCCAGACCCTCCAACGGAATCGTTGGCTTCATAGCCTGCCCTGTGGATTTTGGACTCTGCATTCCCACGGTCACGTGAGACACTTTTATAAATTTTATATTTGCAAGTGTCTCCTGTTGATTCTGTTTTTCTAGAGAGCCCTAATACATTGATCTTTTCAGCTGTTGATAGCATTTGGATTGTTTTCAGTTTTTAGTTATTATGAATAAAGTTGCAGTGAATATTTGTGTATCAACTCTTTGATTGGACGCATGCTTTCATTTTTCCCGGGTAATTACTAAGAATATAATTGTGAGTTTCATGGTAAACATACAAATGTTTTCTGAAGTGGTTGTATTATTTTACATTCCTACCAGGAATATATGAGAGTTCCAGTTGAGCAACATTATTGCCCACAATCGGTATTGACTTTTTAAATTTTAACCATCCTAATAGCTGTATGAGCTGTACAGTGGTATCTCATTCAGGTTTCTATTTGATTTTCATGGCCACTAATGTTGTCGAGCATATTTGTGTGTGCTTTTTGGTCAGTAGTGTATCTTCTTTGGTGAAGTATCTATTCAAATATTTTTGCTCAGTTTTTTTATTAGGTTGTTTGTTTTATTATTATTTTATTATTTGATTTAAGAATTATTTATATATTACAGATAAAATTTATTTGATAAGTGTATCAAAAATATATCAATCTATATGTCTCTATCTCTATATCTATCTACCTATATCATGATTCTTCTCAGCATGACTTGCATTTTGATTTTTCTAATGCTATTCTTTGAAACAAGTCATTTTGAAAAACTGTGATTCATCTGTTCTTACTGGTTGGACCTTTTTGTCTAATCTAAGAAATTTTTGCTTACCTCAAAATTGTGAAAATTTTCCACTGTATTTTCTTCTTGATGTTTTCTTGTTCTAACCTTAAATTTGTAACTGTGATCCATTTCAAGTTATGGTTATGAGGTGAAGGGTCAAAGCTCATTTTTTTCACACGAATATTTCATGATCAAACTTGGTTCTAATTAAAGTTATTCAGTTCAGGAGGCAATCAAATCAATGGCCTGATTCTAATTAATATTAACTAAATTTATTAGCCATCAAAATGCCCAAGCATAAGGCAAGTTACGATTTCTTTAATATGTTGAGTTATTTATTATAAAAGTATTCTCCATTGTATTTATTGGTTTAGGATACATTTAATCACTTTCTCACTAATGTGTAAAGTAGGATGATCCTTGAGTTTATTTTCATCTGGTCACTCTGAAATAAAAAATGTTTAAACTCTTCCCCCACTGTCCCATCTCATCAACCTAACTTGTTTTCACTGGTCTAATAGCTTCTTCCCTTACCACTCTGCAATGTGTCCTTGCAACAGATAAATTTTACTTTAAAAATGGAACACAGATTATTTTACTTTTAGGTCCATGACCTTCTAATAATTCCTTACCTAACTACTCACTCCTGGGCAAAACTAAAACAAATAAAAAAAAAAAGGAAGGGAGAACATGGTACCGTAGGCTGTAAATCCCTACCAAGTCCTGGTACTTCCATTGTTGTTCTGATTTTCATGTCCTGTTGCTCTCTTCCTCAGTCACACTCCTCCAAACGACACTAGCCATCTTGATGATCCATCACCATCCTGAGAATTCATCTGTCTCAGGATCTTTGCATTTATTCTCTTTTTTTCTCCCCCTTGAGCCTAGTAATTTCCTAGGTATTTTCCTTCTCTCAGCAATTTTTTTTTTTATCTTTACTCAAATATTTTCCTTTTCAGGGATTTCTTCCCTGGACTTCATTTTTAAAAATGTTCACCATTGGGTGATACGATGGCTCAGTGGCAGAATTCCTGCCTGCATGCCAGAGACCTGGGTTCGAGTCCTGATGCCTGCCCATGCAAAAAAAAAAAAAAAGTTCACCATTACCTACACAAGACCTATCTCTGACATGGCAAGTATTTTAAAAATTAATTTACATTCATGTGCCTGGATATGAATGTAAGTTGCATCAGTGTCTAGAAGAGTACTGAGCATATGGTAGAACCCAAATAAATTCTGGTTGACTGAAGGAATGAGCCTAGTGGCCTAAAGGAGAATGAACAGTAAATGTTCATTAAATTCCTGCTGTTGAAGAGCTCTGGGCAGCCTCTGTGCTTTCCCATCAGACTATGCTGTGAACCCCTCCTATGGATCCTATGGCCCGCTGCAATTTGTCCTCAGGTAGAACTTATCATTATTTTATTTGCTGCCTGCTTAATTATTATCCCCTTGCAGAAAGGGTACATGTAATGTTTACTTTTAAACTTTTAAAATCAGCTCTTACTAGCCATTGAATTCATGGATCTACTGGATGATACCAAACAAATAAGAAAAGAAACTGAAGTATCTTCTATTAATTAGGTTCAGGGGGGAAATTTAAAAATCAGTGAGCCCTACCTGATTTCAAAGGTGGTCTTGAAGAACCTTTTCAATATTGACTTAGAAAATCATAAGCCCTTAGAAGAATCCTTAGCATTTCCTGTGGCCAGACAGCTTGAATTTAAAGTCCTGGTTCTAATACCAACCAGTTGTGTGACCTTGAGAAAGATATTGAATCTCTCTTTCTCTTAGTTTCCTCATTATTGAGATAGGGGGTGTTAATAGCAGCCTATCCCCTAGGGTTGCAGTGAGTATATTAATTTCCTAAGTTTAAAGCACTTAGAATAGGTTCTGGTACAGAGCAAACATTCAATAAATGTTGGCACTTTTATTATTGCTATTGTTATTAGTAGTAGTATTAACAAAGCTTTTATTAATTGTTATATATCTCTAAGTAATTCAAAACAGCTTTGTCAAATCAAATCTTACTCCACACCCAGCACTACCTCCTGTAATACCTTCCCGCCGGGTGTAATGCAGAAAAAGGCACACAAATGCATAAAAATAAATAAAGATATAAACCTAGATGGATTGTCACAGAAAAAAGATGCACATCCTAGAACAGAATACTGAGTCTAAACTCAGGTTCCATGTCCTATCAATAGCTTTCCTAATTCTAAGTCTCTAAGGTATAGGATTAATATTTTTGGTTTCTCTTTAGGGCATAAGTTGGTCCATAGAAATGTGTTTCCAGTAAAGTTAATATCTGATTTGTGACAGGGATTAAATTTCATTCGATTTCCTGGGCAGCTCTGTTTTCCAAATTAGATCTTCTCTTTTATTTTAGGCTGCTTAAAAGGTTAAATATCAAATTAAAACTTATTTAATTAATTTACGTTGGTTTTAGTATTCATATGTATATCAGAGTGAGCAAGGGCAATCTTATTGTTACTATTTATAATTCCAGACCATTGCATGACAGAATGAAGACCAGAAATAATTTAAACTAACTCAATTTGGAGAAAACCTAATTCCACTCTTGGCTTTTATTCAAAAGCTGGAGAAGTTGAAACAAAAATCTATCATTTAAAAATGACACTTACTCTGCAAGAATGTTGAGAATTTGAAACATTAATTGTGAAGTTTACTTGCATAAATTTCTAAAATGGCATTCTAGAAATAAGATATCAATGGGTTTAACAGGTATCCGCTGATGATAACTGTCACAGATGTTGAAAACTAAAGGTTAAGAACATGAATCTGTTCTTCTTGCAGAATAATAAGTGAGTCTGAGCGGAATGACAGAATACTGGAGTTAGAATAAAAGCATGAATCTATACCCTGAATCTGAGAGTCTCCAAACACGTTATTTACCTCTCCAAGTTTTAGTTTCCATCTCTGAATAATATAGCTCAATCATATAGAAGTACCTAGCACAGTGCCTGACAATTTATTAATTCAATTAATGTTAATATCAATTAATTATGAATCTAAACTGCTACAGGCACTTTCGTATTACTCAAAAGATCCCATTATAATTCTGCACGCAAGAATCAGTGTGAAGCCCTCAAATAATGATTGAAATATTATAATAGGGGAATAAAAGTATGTCCTGATCTTATAACTTAAAAATGAACTTTAGCATCCAAATAATACATTCCCTTAAATATTTCTAGCACTCAAACATACTTTCACAGTCTGATTTTATAAAGGAAATAAAATGTGTGTTTTTTAAATTTAGATAGAATTTATAATGCAGATGTATAACATAAATGATGGTGGTTATCATTAAAAACCACTTTATCAAGTTCTGTTCCACTCCCAGAATTGTCTCTAATTCCACTAAGATTATATTTACACAAACAGGTGAAAATTTAATGATTAACTAACGAATACTGCTGGTAGTTCGTCATAAGCAATGGAGATAAATTCTAGCAACTAGACTCCATAAGAATATTTAAAAAGGAGCGAAGGAGAGGACTGTGCCTGGATGAAGGATCTCTGGAGGTGCAAGGGGAAAATCTTCAGTGTCTGAACAGCAGCCTCCTCTTAAACTGGGGTTCCAGCCTAAACAGAAGCAGAGTAGACTTGTGGGGCAAATGGGGACCAGTGGTCCTGAACCATACATAGAAGAGATTGAGGATCTCTCCACATGTGGAACCCGTCCTAAACCACTTCTCCTCATGAAAAAAAAAGAAACACTTGTGTTGTATATTCAATGCAAGAATGATTGAAGGGATAGAAACTATAGTTTTGAAGCCATTTTGAGTTTGCTGTTACTAGTAACTGCATAGGGTGCCTCTGCTTAGCAAATCCATTTGTTCCTAAGTGTTGTGTTTCGAGGTGTTTTTTTTTTCCTTTGTATTCCCCAAATATTTATTTTATAAGATTCTAAGCATAGCTCATAAAAATACATTTGAAGGGGAGTTTTACCCATTTCTTAGCCAGGAAAACTTAGAAAGAATAGCTATTTATTGCTGTCCATCCCAACCTTTGTTTAAACCATATTCAAAATCTATTTTTGGTAGGTAACATTCAAATTGTTACTTTATTGTACCAAATAGCATCATCTCCCTTCTGCTTTTATTAGGCATCTATCCATCTACATTTTTTCCTATCTAAATACCAATCTCCTTTGTCTTTGAAATATTATGCTCAAACTGGAAGCTTCACTAATTAGAATGTCTGAAATTCTGCAGATTCTCTACCCATATACATTTTAAGTCAGCTTCTCTAAATACATTTCTCAGTCCATACTTAATGGTAAGGTAATCTGTGCATTAATAACCATTGGAAAATTAACTACTCATGTACAATTTCAGTAATTTAGTTATTCCTTATCTAATAATGCGGCAGGCAAGGTGCCCATTTTCTATTATTCACTTGTTCATGAGATGTCATGTGTCCTTTTCATCTGCCATGTACAAATGTACATTTTTTGTGATAAATTAGAATGCATTCACTGATATAATTAAAAGAAGATGTTTTAGTTCCCTAACTGCTTAAAACAAATACCATCCAATTGGTTGTCTTAACAACAGTTTCAGAGGCTAAAAGACTTGCTTCAATATCTTCTAACTGGCTTGCAAACTTTGGGGATCTGTGGCTTTTCCATCACACGGCAATGTGTTTGGAGCTATCTTCTCTCCTCTCTTTCCTCCTCCAGGCTATGTTGACTTCTGGATGCTTCCTGTGGCTTCTCCTTTTGTGCCTAATTCCCTTGGCTTATAAGAACTTCAGCCATATTGGATTAATGCCTGTGCTCATTCAGTTTACATGCACCTAACTAATGACATTTGTGTGTGTGCTAATTACAAGTGGGTTTACACCCACGGGTCCAGAGAGTAGGACCTGTGCATGCCCTCTGTGGGGGGCTTACTCTCTCCCAACAGAAAGTAATATGATGACTCAATTTCCAAACCTGATTTTGAAATTAAATTACCTATGTAATTCACATGTGTTTTTAGTTGTCTCAAAATCTAGCTCAAAATCTAGCTTCAAACTTTAGGTATAAAACAGAAAAGACTGGTGACCTATTTATCAAGATTATAATATGAAAATCTACAAATATGTTAACCCATGGTTTTACAATTAAATGTTAAGAATTTTAAGATTAAGAGTTAAGCGATCATTCATTGTCATTAACTCATCAGCAGTATGTGGTATGGATTCATAAGAAAGAAAGCTCTGAGAGGCCAGGGATTTTTACTTCTGTTCATGCTATGTCCGTGTTCGAGTTTGCTAGCTGCTGGAATGCAATATACCAGAAACGGAATGGCTTTTGAAAGGGGAATTTAATAAGTTGCTAGTTTACAGTTCTAAGGCCAAGAAAATGTCCCAATTAGAACAAGTCTATAGAAATGTCCAATCTAAGGCATCCAGGGAAACATATCTTGGTTCAAGATGGCCAATGACATTCAGCATTTCTCTCTCAACTGGAAGGGCACATGGCAAACATGGCAGCATCTGTTGGCTTTCTCTCTAGGTCTCTTGTTTCATGAAGCTCCCGAGGAGGCATTTTTCTTCTTCATCTCTGAAAGTCGCTGGCTGGTGGACTCTGTGGCTCTCTCATCCTGCTGTCATGGTTCTGTACCTCTCTCCTCATTCTCAACAGGCTCTCTCTCCAAAATGTCTCCTCTTTTATAGGATTCCAGTAAACTAATCAAGACCCACGTAGAATGAGTAGAGACATCTTCCCATCTAATCAAGTTTAATACCCACAATTAATTGAATCACATCTCCATGGAGATAACCTAATAAAATGTCTTGATAACCTGATCAAGATAAGCTATAGTGCTGAGTGGGGATTAGAAGAAACCGTTGCGCCCACAAGATTGATTAGGATTAAAACATGGCTTTTCTAGGGTACATAAATCCTTTCAAATCAGCACAGTCCCAAAGGCCACAAATAGTGGCTGGCCTTCTTATAGGCCTTTACAGAGAAATGAAGGAGTAGCTATCAGAACGGTGGCTGAATGGTCTCTGGAACAATGTGGCTAATGTTAAGATGTCAACCGGATATACTAAAATTAGTGCTGCAAATACATATTGCTTTACTAGAGATTACTGTTTTAAAAGATCGTCACAGATTAAGGAAACATCTGCTTTACACTCTTATTTCGAACTCCATACCTTTACAGCTTCTTCTCACACTCAATATTCAAGCCACTGATATTTATGGTCAATTAATTCATCTGTAACATTTGCTATCTTTTCTTTGTTATATTCACTAACATTTCTTTCAAAACTAATGTTATTAAGGTTTACTATAAATTTGAATAGCTCATCAAGATTGGATTTAAAATTTGGATGGAGTATCAATTCTATCAATTCCCATGGCTGTTTCTTTAGAACATTCTGAATGAATCCAGGAATTTCTCACTAATTCCACTTCTATCAGCCAACACTATGGCACCATCATCTCTTACTTGACTATAGTAAATTTCCTAACTGACTTTCTGGTCTACCCTTACATGCTTCTTCCCTCCCGTCCCCCTTCCCCACACATAGTCTATACTCCATATAGCGGCCAGGGAGACTCTCTTGCAAGAATGCATTGCTCCCACCAGTCAATCAGAGAGAAATCAAAAGCTTTAAAGCAACTTATAAGATCCTCAATGATCTGACTACTTGCTATATAGCTCTTACCTCATACTCATTCCACTTTGTCCTTTTCCCCCCTTCTCCTATAGCCATATTGGTCTTTGTGCTATTTTTTGAACCTGCTGAATATTCTTACCTCAGTGCATTTGTGCATTCTGCATACTCTGATTGGAATGTTTTCCTCCCAGATATCTGCATAGCTCTCACCCTTACTTCCTTCAAATTGCTACTCAGTTTTGCCCTTAAAGGAGCTACTAATTGAATCCTTGAGGTCTTTAATAAGGCTTCCAGCAAGGTCTTGGGGGCAAAGAGGTAAATTTTATTGGAATTGTGAGGAAAGGTCATCTTTGATATATAGTGGCAGAAATTTTTAGCAATAATGTGAGCAGTGGAGTATGTGCCCAATGACATGGGTAATCTAGCTGAGGAGATTTCCAAACACAGTATTAAAAGCTTTGCCTCCTATGCAAGGTGCTAATAATAGGGTGGTATATGGGACACCTGTATTTTATGCATGATTTTTCTGTAAACCCATAACTTCTCTAATAAAAGAAAAAAATTACGATTTAAAAGAAAAAGTATTGCCTCAATTTTTTTCTTGCTGCTTATAGTGAAATGCAAATGGAGACAGTGAAACTGGAGTTTTCTGCCAACAGCTATGAGAATGAGCTTTGAGTTTGGTCCTCTGACCAGAGGCCCTGAGCTAGAACCACCCAGCTAAGCTGCTGTCAAGATCCTGGCTCTCAGGGCCTTTATGAGATAATACATGATTTTTTCTTTGTGTGTGTGTGGGGGGGGGGTGCATGGTCTGGGAATCAAACCCAGGTCTCCCACATGAAAGGCAGGCATTCTAACCACTGAGCTATGTGTGCATCTGATTGTTGTTTTAAGATGCTAAATTTGTAGATGATTTATTCATCACACAGAAATAGACAAATAATTATCTTGTTTAAAAATCTCATGTCTTTATGAAGGATTTGTCCTGTTTCTTTATGTTTTAGCCCCTTAAATGGATCAAGGGCAGGCAAGGGAGAGAAGAGAGCTTTACAGCAGAACAGGTACCATTTCTGGGTGGAATAGGCAAAGAATTCCATTCTCTCGTTTCCTGACATTACAGAAACTAGTTATAAGCATATTATTTTTTGAACTTTTGATGATTCTTTCTCTCCTGAAGACATTTAGGATTCTGATCAGTTTTTTTATTGAGAGAAGACTGGAACAGTTTCATTAGCAACTGAGTTTAAAAGCAGCAGTATCAGTCTTCCTTTCTTGTTGAGCGTCTTTCCCATATATTGTTTTCCTTACACCCCCTTTTCCCTGTATAGGGTTTTCTGGCTTCCTAACATTAGCAAAGAGGAGTATTTTTGGGGGGTGGGAGGGGCTCGCCAAGATCAACAGAGGGATTGTTTGACGTTTGAGGCATATTACATAAGAACAGCAGAGCTGGTTTTAGTGCCAGAGCATCCATATGTCATAATATTATTACCTCCCATGTCCTTTTCCAGCCTTATCAAAACTCTCAATCCGTTGAATTCATACAAATTTGTTCTATTTCAATTATGTTGTGGATGAATTAAGTGTAATGCAATTATTTAATAATCAAAAGTGTATTAGACTGATATTTTTAAATATAAATATGGTACTGTAAAATAACGCTCTATTTTAACTACTGAAAAGAACTTTGAAGAGCCAATGTTTTTGTTCTAAATCTATACCAATATTCTCTTACAGCTTTCTCATTTCTTCTCCATCTTCTGTTTAATTGCAATATAACCTCCATAATCTGCTTCATATGGATTCCCCACTGATGTGAGGGCATTAATTTTAATTATAGAAATCAAGTTTCTCTTTACAGTGTGGTTTACTTCTCATCCTCTACCACTGTGTTTAGTTAGTCCCATTCCTAGTTCAAGGAATGAGAGGTGAGGGGCCAAGGAGGAAGAGAAGCAAGGATGCATTTTCTTGATTTGCCACTCACCCTGTTAACTGCAATGCTTTAATTTTTCCAGAGTTTTGAGGAAGATCACTTAGTTTTTGCTATTTGTTCAAAGATTAGTTGAGGGGAATGGGATTCTGGAACATCTTATACCCCCATCTTGGGCAAACAGAGTCTGAAAATGTTAATTTCCCATCCTCTACATAGAAAAAAAGACATACCCTAGTTTTTAGTGTTTGCATCAGTTCCTTTTTTTTATTTTTATTAACACATATTCACACACATACATTCCATACATGGTGTACAATCAATGGCTCACAATCTCATCACATAGTTGTGTATTCATCATCATCATTTTCTAGAACATTTTTGCATCACTCCAGAAAAAAAAATAAAAAGAAAAAAGGAAAAATTCATACTCCATACCCCTTACCCCTCCCTCTCATTGACCACTAGTATTTCCATCAACACAATTTATTTTACCCTTTATCCCCATTATTATTTATTTATTTTATTCATGTATTTTTTTACTCATCTGTCCATACCCTGGATGAAAGGAGCATCAGACACAAGGTTTTCACAATCACACAGTCACATTGTAAAAGTTACATCTTTATACAATGTTCTTCAAGAATCAAGGCTACTGGAACACAGCTCAACAGTTTCAGATACTTCCCTCCAGCCATGCCAATACACCATGAACTAAAAAGGGATATCTATGTAATGCATAAGAATAACCTCCAGGATAACCTCTTGACTCCGTTGTAAGGGAAAGATAAATTTGTAGAGTCTGTTCTGTACAACTGATGTTTCCATTGTGTGACCTTAGTAATTGTTGAAATGTGCACTCCAGCTGGAAAGACTGGCTATCCTCCCAGAAGGAGACATACTTTGATAACAATATCTAGGTCCCAGGAAGCTCCTCTCAGTCTCTAGCCAGTTCCCAGAGGACCAAACTAGGCCCCATCACATAAGCTAATTGGAATTCAGCCACTATTGTGTAAAACTGTATGCAGCCTGTTAGAGGAAGAAAGAAGAAGAAGTAGAATTTCATGAGAGAGAGAGAGAGACAGAGAAAGAGAGAGAGAGAGAGAGAGAGAGAATCTTATCTGAGAGGAGAGGAGGATCCTTGGCTCAGGACTTGTCTAGCTGGACCCTGAAAATGCTGTCTTCAGGATTCCCCAGCGCTCCTCTTTGGGTGTTGGTATTGTCCTGCCTGGTGATGTAACTATGTCTTCTTTCTAATAATCTTTTAATTATTTTAATCTTTTAATTAATTTCCTAATAAATTCTATATTTGTGTCACTGAAGTCTGTGTTGTCCACGAATCTGAACCTATAAATTAAGTGGTCACAAATATCATGTTGCCTTTTGTGCAATACCCCTTTTTTCCAAGAAGTCTTTCTCAATTCCTTGATGCTGGATCCCAGCTCATCCCAGGAGTCCTATCCAACGTAGGGAGATTTACACCCCTGGGAGTCATGTCCCACCTAGGGGGAAGGGCAGTCACCTGCCGAGTTGGCTTAGAGAGGCCACATCTTAGCAACAAAAGAGGTTCTCTGGGGTTGGTGCTTAGGCCTAATTTTAAGTAGGCTTAGCCTATCCTTTGCAGGAATAAGTTTCACAGGGAAAAATCTCAAGATGGAGGACTCAGCCTATTGATTTGGTTGTCCCCACTGCTTGTGAGAATATTAGAAACTCTCCAAATTGGGAAGTTGAATATTTCTTCCCTTCTCCCCAGTCCCCTAAGGGACATTCACAAATACTTCTTTATTCACTGCCCAACTTACTCTGGGACATTTCAGGACATCACACTAACCTGGACAAACCAACAAAATCTCATGCCCTATTCAAGATTCCATGTACTATGATGTTCAACTAAGGTGACCATTAAAGTTAAATTAGGTAATACACTACCCAAAATATAAATATGTACTAAATAAACATCTCTTCCTTTGTCCTCACACAGGAATTATATACAAACAGCTCAGTATTCCAGAATTTAGAAATATCAGTTACAACTCCTGAGTATTAAGAGCTTACAATCTAGGACCCTTTACAATAGGCCCCAAACCTGATAACCCATGCTCTCAACTTCAGCTTACCAAGTTTTTATATTATAGTTTAGTCATATGATTGAGTCACGATAATATTTGTCTT
>PVIY010051654.1:0-15577 GCA_004026745.1 Myrmecophaga tridactyla | reverse complement strand
AGAGTGAAATGAGACAAAGTGTCAATGGCTGAGAGATTCCAAACAGAGTCGAGAGGTTATCCTGGAGGTTATTCTTACACATTAAGTAGATATCACCTTGTTAACCAAGATGTAATGGAGAGGCTGGAGGGAACTGCCTGAAAATGTAGAGCTGTGTTCCAGTAGCCATGTTTCTTGATGATGATTGTATAATGATATAGCTTTCACAATGTGACTGTGTGATTGTGAAAACCTTGTGCCTGATGCTCCTTTTATCTACCTTGTCAACAGATGAGTAGAACATATGGAATAAAAATGAATAATAGGGGGAAAAATGTTAAAATAAATTTAGTTTGAAATGCTAGTGATCAGTGAAAGGGAGGGGTAAGGGGTATGGTATGTAAAAATTTTTTTTCTGTTTTTGTTTTATTTTTCTGTTGTCTTTTTATTTCTTTTTCTGAATTGATGCAAATGTTCTGAGAAATGATCATGATGATGAATATGTAACTATGTGATGATATTGTGAATTGCTGAATGTATATGTTGGGAATGTTTGCATTTCTTTCTTGTAATTTTTTTAATTAATAAAAAATTTTAAAAAATTAACTCAAAGTGGATCAAATACCTAAATATAAGAACTAGCACAATAAAGCTTCTAGAAGAAAATGTAGGGAAACTTCATCAAAACCTAGTAATAGGAGGTAGGTTCCTAAACTTTACACCCAAAGCACAAGTAACAAAAGGAAAAATAGATAAATGGGAACTCCTCAAAATCAATTGCTTCTGCACCTCAAAGGACTTTGTTAAAAAGGTGGAAAGGCAGCCAACTCAATGGAAGAAAATATTTGGAAATCTCATATCGGACTAAGGTTTGATTTCCTGTATATACAAAGAAATCATGCAACTCAACAACAAAAGAACAAACAACGCAATTATAAAATGGGCTCAAGATATGACTAGGTATTTTTCTGAAGGGCAAATACAGATGGCTCAAAAGCACATGAAGAAATGCTAATTTTCATTGGCCCTAAGGGAAATGCAGATCAAGACCAGAATGAGATACCACCTCACATCTATAAGAATGGCTGCTATTAAACTAATAGGAAACTATAAATGTTGGAGAGGATGTGGAGAAACTGGGACACTTATGCAGTGCTGGTGGGAATATATAATGGTGCAGCCACTATGGAAGACTGTTTGGCAGTTTCTTAGGAAACTAAATATCGAGTTGCCCTATGACCCAGCAATATGACCCAGCAATAGTACTACTTGGTATATACCCAGAAGAGCTGAAAGCAATGACACAAACAGACATTTGCACACCGATGTTCATAGCAGCATTATTCACAATTGCCAAAAGATGGAAACAAACCAAATGCCCATCAACAGATGTGTGGATCAACAAAATGTGGTATATACATATGATGGAATATAATGCAGCAGCAACACAAAATGAAGTTCTGAAGCACATGACAAGATGGATGAACCTTGAGGACATAATGCTGAGTGAAATTAGTCAGACACAAAAGGGTAGATACTGTATGATTCCACTTTTATGATCAGTATAAAGGTATAATCAGAGGTTTATCACACAGATTATAGGGGACTTAGAGATACATAGAAGTTAGAGATGGGTGAACCATTACCTACTGAGGTTGAAGTCCAGTGTAAGGGAATAGATAGGAGTGAACAAGGTTCTTTAGTGGGTATGTAAGTAATTTTACCATATTGAAGATGTACAAGATTGAAAGGGCTTGTATAGACCTACAGTGTCCCATTGATTAACACTAGAAATATGAATTAGTTATTGGAAATAAGAATTACTTCAAAGATATGATTCTGGGCAGCCCACAGTGGCTCAGCAGGCAGAGTTCTCACCTGCCATGCCAGAGACCCGAGTTTGATTCCCGGTGCCTGCCCATGCAAAAAACAAAACAAAAAAAGATATGATCTAATATAAAGAGTGGTTAAGTCCAGGGTAAAGGGGGAAAACTGCTATTGCATGCTATGTGCTATGTTCAAAAGGAAAACATCAGCACTACCACAGCATCAGTAGAGGTAAATAATGGGGGAAGGGACAAGAGTTAAGAGGAGTTTTAGATTTCCTATTTGGCGAGAGTATATTTATTGGTCTCTTTCTCTTGGGGACAGTGAAATTATCTAAAATTGAGAATGTTGATTGACTGTGGACTTTGGGCCCTCTACATGATGCCCGATGAATGCAGGTGGCTGAAGGATGCACTGACAGAGAAGTAGATTGGCAAACGATGGTGTAAACTTATGAACAAAGGCTGTGCTGCTACAAAAAGGAAAAAATTCATGAGGCATGCAACGATATGAATGAACATGTGGGACGTCTGGTGAGACAAAATAAGCCAGAAATAAAAGAGCAAGAATGGTATGGTCACCTTTAGAAAATGCTTAGAAGAAAACAATGGCCTAGATTGTAAGATTTTGGAGCAGACACACTAAGTCCAGAGTGGTGATTATTTCTGGAATTTGAGAGGCTGTTTTATATATATAACCTGATATCTAGAGATAAGAACAAAGCCAAACAGCTTGAGGTTTAAATAATTCAGAACATAGGTGTAAGGAAGACAGCGTCTATACTTTAGAACCACACTACTGCTTGAGACCAATGGAAGAAAGGTTTATTTGGTTTGGAACTGAAATTTTCTGTAGTGCATAATCTAACTCAACCTATCTGTATACCTCATTTGAACAACTGAAGAACAGGGAGCACAGAATAAGAAAGAGGTCTTTAATCCTGCATAGATTATTGTAATGCCTGGATACATCCTAGAGTATACTAAGCAGATAATCAAAAAGTATTGCCCAAGTTCCCTGAAGAATGGAAGAAAAATATGGAACTATTAAACCCTACCATCAGGGAATTCCCTGATACTGTGTCAAACTTTAGGGACACCCAAATCAATAGGCCATGCCCTCCATCAGGAGGCCTACTCTTGGGAAGCTTATGTAGGTAGCAGAGAAGCTAACACTACCTATAGGCATGCCTAAGAGTTACTTCTGGAGGACCTCTTTTGTTGCTCATATGTGGCCTCAGTCTCTTCAAGCCCAAAAAAAGCTCTGCAAGTGAAATCATTGCCCTCCCCCTACATGGGACATGACTTCCAAGGGTGAAAGTCTCCCTGGCGACACGGGAGATGATTCCCAGGGATGAATCTAGTTCTGGCACAATGGGATCAACAATTCCATCCTGACCAAAAGGGGGAACAGAAGCGTAATTAATAAAGTATCAGTGGCGAAGAGAGTTCAAATAGAGTCGAGAGGCTACTTATGCAAGCTTCAGGTAGACCTTGCTAGCTATCATAACCTGCCAATCCCCAACCAGGACCATTCCAGCTAATCCTAAAGAACACATAGGGCAATATATAAGATTCCACAAGGGTTCCAGGCACTAGAGTAACTTTTCAGAAACCTACAACCTCCAGATGGGTCCCGGTCCAGAGAAGTCCTGAAACCTAACCCAGCCTCTCCAGAACATCAGATAGTTCCATCTCCCTACCCCATATTAGTGACAGACCCTTCCAATATCAAAAATTTAGAATTGTCATAGTCCAAACAACCCCAAAGAGAGGTATGAAAAGATCAAAGTGATGGTGGAATTATATACAGAAGATAGGACTTAACAAATGAATATGAATCCTGAATCATTACGTTGATATCTCTTAGTCTCCAATATTTTAGAGCAGCTAGAAGTGAAAACCTAAAATTGTGAAATTGTAACCCATGTCAAAGTCTGAAATACGTTCTACAACTAACCGTGGTGCTGTGCTTTGAAATGTATAGGATTTTGCATGTTATTATTCACACAAAAAGGGAAAAAAAGTCGATTGTGATGATATAGTATTTTTAAAAAGTATTTAAACCCTCTAGCCTCCTATGTTCTGGAGCAGCTAGAAGGAAAAACATGAGAGGATTGTATGGTAGCACATGACAAACTTTGCTTTCTGTCCTGTAACTAGTTGTTGAATGCTTTGAAAACTATTCTTTTTTATTTCTTTGCTTTGTATATATGTTATACTAGGCAGTAAAAAAGTTAGGGAAAAAAGAAAGAAGAATTCTGTACCCAGACATATTGTCCCGCAAAACAGAGGGAGATGAAAATTTCATAGATAAACAAATGCTGAGAGAATATGTTAACAGGAGACTGGCCATACAAGAAATATAAAAGGGAGTTCTGCCCACTGAAAAAACAAGACAGGAGAGGGATGTATGCAGGAGGGCACAGAATTGAAGACTACCAGTAAGGGTAATGTAAAGGATAAAAAGAGAAAGAGGGGAAAGAATATATAGATTTGACAAATAAAATCCAAAAGATAAGATGGTGGATTCAAGAAATGTTTTTTCAGTAATAACTTTGAATGTTAACAGACTAAACTTACCAATTAAAAGATACAGAATGGCAGAAAGGATTAAGAAATATAATCTATCTATATGCTCTTTCAAGAGACTCATCTTAGACACAAGGATACAAATAGATTGACAGTGAAAGGACAGACAAAAATGTTCCATGAATGCTGTAACCAAAAGAAAGCAGGAGTAGCTACATTAATAGCAAACAAAATAGACTTTAAATGTAAAGACATCATAAGAGCCAAAGAAGGACACTACATATTAATAAAAGGGACAATTAACCAGGAAGAAATGACCATCTAAATGTCAAGGCTCCAAATCAAGACGCTCCAAAGTACATGAGGCAGATATTGGCAAAACTGATGGGAGTGATAGGGGTTTCAACAATAATTGTCAGAGACTTCAATACATCACTCTCCTCTATAGATAAGATGACCAGATAGAGGATCAACAAGTAAACAGAGCACTTAAACAATTTTATACATGAATAAGACCTAACAGACATATATAGGTTGTTACACTACAAAACACCAAGATATACATTCTTCTCTATTGCTCATGGAACATTCTCTAAGATGCAGCATATGCTGGGGCACAAAACAGGTTTTATAAATTTAAAAATACTGAAATTATTCAAAGCACTTTCTTTGATCACAATGGAATAAAGATGGAAATCCATAACCACAAAAAAATGAGAACTTTCACAAATGGAGATTAAATAATGCACTCTTAAACAATAAGTTTAAAGAAGAAATTGCTGGAGAAATCAGTAGCTATCTGGAAACTAATGAAAAAAGAATACAATATATTAGAACTTATCAGATGCCGGAAAGGCTGTGTTGCAAGGGAAATTTATTGCCCGAAGTGCCTATATTAAAAAAGAAAAAGGAGGAATAATCAAGGACATAACTGCTCACCTTGAGGAACTTGAGAAAGAATGGCAAACTAACCCCAAAGCAAATAGATGAAGAGAAATAACAAAGATTAAAGCAGAATTAAATGAATGGAATACCAAAAGAACAATAGAAAGAATCAATAAAACCAAATCTTGGTTCTTTGAGAAAATCAATAAAACCAATGGGCCGCTAGCAAGGCTGACAAAGTGAAAAAAGAGATGTAAATAAACAAAATCAGAAATGAGAGGGCATTAATTACCACAGACCCTGAAGAAGTAAAAAAAAAAAAAACCACGAGGATACTATGAACAACTTTATATGTCAACAAAGCAGACAACTTAAAGAAATGGAAAATTCCTGGAAGCACATAAACAAGCTCACTGACTCAAGAAGAAATATAAGATCAAACCAATCACAAGTAAAGGCATTCAATCAAGCATTAAAAATCTTCCTACAAAGAAAAGCCCAGGGCCAGATGGCTTCACAGGGGAATTTATCAAACATTCTGAAAAGAACTAAAACCAATCCTGCTCAAACACTTCAAAAAAATTGAGGAAAAAGGAACATCTCCTAACTCATTTTATGAAGCTAACATCACTTTAATACCAAAACCAAGTAAAGATGCTAAAAGAAAGGAAAACTACAGACCAAACTCCCTAATGAACATAGATGCAAAAATTCTCAACCAAATATTCAGAAGTCAAATCCAACAACACATTAAAAGAATTATACCATGACCAAGTGGGGTTTATATAAGGAATGTAAAGATGGTTCAACAAAAGAAAATCAGTTAATATAAGCACATTAACAAGCTGAAAGGGAAAAATCATATCTCGATGCTGAAAAAGCATTTGACAAAATTCAACATCCTTTTCTGATAAAAATACTTCAAAAGGTAGAAATCAAAGGTAACTTCTGCAATATGATAAACGGCATATATGAAAAAAACCATGGCCAGCATCATACTCAATGGTGAGATACTGATAGCTTTCCCCGTAAATCGGGAATGAGACAAGGATTTCCTCTGTCACCAGTACTATTCAACATTGTACTAGAAGTTCTAGCTAGAGCAATCAGAAAGAAAAAGAAATAAAAGTCAACCAAATTAGAAAGGAAGAAGTAAAAATTTCATTATTTGCAGGTAACATGATATTACTTGAGCTAATAAAGAAATTCAGCAAGGTGGCAGGTTATAAAATCAATGTGCAAAAATCAGTAATGTTTCTATACACAAGCAATGACCTAACTGAGCAGTCAATTGAGGAAAAAACTCCATTCAAAATAGCAACTAAAAGAATCAAGTATCTAAGAATGAATTTAACAAGGGATGAAAAGGACTTGTACATAAAAAACTACATTACATTGCTAAAGAAATCAAAGAACTAAATAGGTGGAAAGACATTCATTCCCTTCTCCTGGATAAGAAGGTTAAATGTAGTTAAGGTGTCAATTCTACCCGAACTGACCTATAGTTTCAATGCAGAATCAATCAAAATTCCAACAATTAAATGAGTATGACTGCTGAATCATTATACTGATATTTCATTTGGTTTCCAGTGTCTTGGAAGTGCTAGAGGAAAAAATGAAAAATCATGGAACAGTAACCCATACAAACTCTAAAATCTGTTCTATAACTACTTGTTAAAATGTAGTTGGAAATTTGCTTCTTTGTATATATGTTACATTTCACAAAAGTAAAAGTGATAAAATAAAAAGACCAACAACCTACTTTGAAGATTTAGAAAAGCTAGTTACCAAATTCATCTGGAAAGGAAAGAGATCCTGAATAGCTAAAAGCATCCTAAAAAAGAAGAATGAAGTGGGAGGTTTAACACTTCTTGTTTTTAAAACTTATTATAACGCCACAGTGGTCAAAACAGCATGGTACTGGCACAAAGACATAAGTATTGACCAATGAAATCGAATCGAGAGCGTAGAAATAGAGTACCAAATCTATGGTAAACTAATCTTCAACAAGGCCACCAAATTTACTGAACTGGGACAAAAAAGTCTTTTCAATAAATGGGCATGGAAGAACAGGATATCAATAGCCATAAGAATGAAAGAGGACCCTTACTTTACACCATATACAAAAATTAACTCAAAGTAGATCAAATACCTAAATTAATAACCAGTACCATAAAGCTCCTAGAAGAAAATGTAGGGAAACACATTCAAAACCTAGTATAGGAGGTAGCTTCCTATACTTTATACCCAAAGCACAAGCAACAAAAGAAAAAATAGATTAATGGGGACTCCTCAAAATCAAATGCTTTAGTACTTCAAAAGACTATACCAAAAAAGGTGAAGAGGTAGTCGAATCGATGGGAGAAAATATTTGGAAATCACACATCAGATAAAGGTTTGATATCCTGTAAACATAAAGAAACCATACAACTCAACAACAAACGAACAAACAACCCAATTATAAAGTGGACTACAGACATGAATAGATATTTTTCTGAAGAGCAAATACAGAGGGCTAAAAAGCACATGAACAGATGCTCATTTTCATTGGTTATAACGAAAATGCAGATCAATACTACAATGAGATACCACCTCACATCTATAAGAATGGCTGCTCTTTTTTTATTTATTAATTTAAAAAAATTAACAAAATATTAACATATCATTCCATTCTACATATATAATCAGTAATTCTTAATATCATCACATAGTTGCATATTCATCATTTCTTAGAACATTTGCATCGATTTAGAAAAAGAAATAAAAAGACAACAGAAAAAGGAATAAAAGGATAACAGAAAAAAAAAAAGATTACACATACCATACCCCTTACCCCTCGCTTTCATTTATCACTTGTTTCATATGAACAAACCCCAAGACTGGGGGCTCAGCCTATAGCTATGGTTGTCCACACTGCTTGTGAGAATATCGAGAATTCAACTTGGGGAAGTTAAATTTCTCCCCGTTCTCACCATTCCCCGAAGGGGGCTTTGCAAATACTTTTCCACTCACTGATCAAATCACTCTGGGATTCATGGGGCATCACTCTCGATAAACCAACAAAATCTCATGTCCTACCTGAGATTCCAAGTACTTATGGCGTTCAATCAAACTATCTACATAAGTTATATTAGGAAATGCACTAGTCAAAATATAAATTTTGTAACAAATAAACATTTTTTGCTTTAGTCTCACACATAAGGTGACATTTTAAAATATTAATTACCATCTATTTTCAGCACCCTGCAACAATGACAAGAATGGCTACTCTTAAACAAACAGAAACTACAAATGTTGGACAGGATATGGAGAAACTGGGAAACGCATGCAGTGCTGGTGGGAATGTATAATGGTACGGCCACTATGGAAGACAGTTTGGTGGTTCTTAGGAAACTATATATTGAGTTGCCCTAAGTCCCAGCGATAGCAGTACTTGGTATATACCCAGAAGAGCTGAAAGCAGAGACACAAACAGACATTTCCACACTGATGTTCACAGCAGCATTACCCACAATTGCCAAAAGATGGAATCAATCCATATGCCTACCCATCAACAGATGAGTGGATTAACAAAATGTGGTATATACATATGATAGAATATTATGCAGCAGTAAAATGAAATGACATCCCAAAGCACATGACTAGATGGATGAGCCTTGAAGACATAATGCTGAGTGAAATATGCCAGACACAATATGCCAGATATTGTATGACTCCACTTTTATGACTATGGTAAAGGTAAAATTGGAGGTTTATAATACAGAATATGGTGCGGGTGTGTTTATTGGCTATCTTTCTCTGAGGAACAATGAAATTATCTAAAATTGAGAGTACTGATGGACTGTAGACTTTGGGCATTATACATGATGCCTAACAAATGCAGGTGGCAAAGGATGCACTGACTGACAAGTAGATTGGCAAATGATGGTGTATACTTATGATCAATATTGTGTGGCTACAACAAAGGAACAAAGTCATGAAGCATGCAACAATGTGAACCTGTGGGATATTAGCTGAGGGAAAATAAGCCAGAAATGAAAGAACAGTTATTGTATTGTCTCCTTCAGAAAATGCTTATAGGAAAATAGACACCTAGATTGTAAGCTCTTAGACACATTTAGTCTGGAGTGGAAATTATTATTTCTGGATTTTGAGAGGCTGTTTATATATGTAAATCCTGGTATTTAGAGATAAGAATGAAGCCAATCAGATCGGGATTAAGGTAATTCAGATCACAGTGGTAAGGAAGACACTGTCTATATTTTAGAACTTCATCTATTCTTTCAGACCAAAGGAAGAAAGGTTTTTTTCTGTCTGGAACTTAAATTTTCTATAGCACATAATCTAACTCAACCTGTCTGGATAGTTCATTTGAACAATCAAAACATCAGGAGCCCAGAATAAGAATGAGGGCCTTTAATCCTATATAGCTTAATGTAAAGCCTGGATACATTCTAGGATATAGTAAGCAGGTAATCAAAAAGTATTGGCAAAGTCCCTTGAGGGATGGGAGAAAAAAAATTGGAACTATTAAACTTTACCATCAAGGAATCCCCTGATACTGTGTCAAACATGAGGGACACTCAATTTAATAGGCCAAGCCCTTGATCTTGAGGCTTACATTGTGAAGCTTATGTAGGCAGTGGAGAAGCTTAGCCTACCTACAGGTATGCCTAAGAGTTACTTCTGGAGAACCTCGTCTATTGCTCAGACATGGCCTCATTCTCTAAACCCAACTCTCCAAGTGAAATCACTGCTCTCCCCCTACATGGGACATGACATCCAGGGGTGAAAGTCACCCTGGCGATGTGGGAGAAGACTCCCAGGGATGAGACTGGCCCTGGCACTGAGGGATCAACAATACCATCCTGAACAAAAAGGGGAAAAGAAGTGTAACTAATAAAGAATCAGTGGCTGAGAGAGCACAGAGTCGAGAGGGTACTCTGGAGGTTGCTCTTATGCAAGTTCCAGTTAGACATTGCTACCTATCATAACCTGCCAAACCCCAACCAAAACCATTCCAACCAACACTAAAGAACACCTAGAGCAACATATAAGATTTTACAAAGGTTCCAAGCACTAGGGTAACTTTCCAGAAACCTGCAACCACCAGATGGGTCCCTGGACCATATAAGTCCTGAAATCTAGAGGGCCCAGCCTCTCCAGAACATTAGCTAGTTCCATCTCCCTACCCCATATCAGTGACAGCCCCTTCCAACATGAAAAAGTTAGAATGGCCATAGCCCAAATACCTTTAAAGAGTAGGATAGAAAGATCAAAGGTGATAGTGGAGTTACATAGAGAAGGTAGGGTTTAACAAACGAATATGATTGCTGAATTATTAAATTGATTTCTTTTAGTCTCCAGTATCTTAGAGCAGCTAGAAGTAAAAACCCAAAATTGTGGAATTGTAACCCATACCAAACATTGAAATCTGTTCTACAACTAATTGTTGTGCTGTGCTTTGAAATTTATTGTTTTCTGTATATATGTTATTTTTCACAAAAAAGAAAAAAACATTGATTGAGATGATAAAAAAAATATTTATTCCTTCTAGCTTCCTAGGTTGTGGAGCTGCTAGCTATATGGTAGCTGTCCTGATTTGAAAGTATTTATGTACACTAGAAAAGTCATGTTTTTTTTTTTTAATTTGCATATGGGCAGGAGGCACCAGGGATCGAACTCCAGACCTCCAGCACAGCAGGTCGGAGCTCTGCCTGCTGAGCCACGGCAGCCGCCCGAAAAGTCATGTTTTAATCCTAATTGATCTTGTGGGAGTAACAGTTTCTTCTAATCCCTATTCAGTACTATAGGTTGGAAACTTGATGACTATCTCCATGAGATGTGTCTCAATCAATTGTGGGTATTAAACTTCACTAGATGGAAATGTGTCTCCACCCATTCTATGTGGGTCTTGATTAGTTTAATGGAATCCTATAAAAGAGGAGACATTTTGGATAGAGTTCCCTTTTGAGAATGAAGAGAGAGCAGCAGAACCACGACAGAATGAGGACAGAACCACAAGTTCACCAGTCAGAGACCTTTGGAGATGAAGAAGGAAAACAATCCCAGGGGAACTTCATGAAACAAGAAGCCAGAAGAGAAAGGAAGCAGACTTTACCACATGCCCTTCCACCCAAGAGAGAAACCCTGAACATCATTGGCCTTCTTGAACCAAGGTATCTTTCCCTGGATGCCTTAGAAGGGACATTTTTATAGACTTACTTTATCAATAATTAGACTTGTTTTAATTGAGACACTTGCTCAGCCTTAGAACTGTAAACTAGCAACTTATTAAATTCCCCTTCTTAAAAGTCATTCCATTTCTGGTATACTACAATTCCGGCAGCTAACAAACTAGAACAGACTTTGATACCAGAGAAGTGGGGTGCTGCTGTGGTTTGCAAATACCAAACATGTTGAAATGGCTTTTTAAATGGATAAGGGGAAGATTTTGGAGGAGTTGTGAGAAGCTTGATAGAGAAGGCCTGGAATGCTTGGAAGAGATTGTTGGTAGAAATGCGGATTCTAAAGATACTTCTGATAGGACCTTGGACCGAGATGAGGCATGTGTTATTGCAAACTGGAAGGAAGGCAATCCTTGTTTTAAAATGGCATAAAACCTGGCAAAATTGACTAGTGGCTTTGGCTGCAAGGCAGATTTTAAAAGCCATGAACTTGGATATTAAGCAGAAGAGATTTCAAAATTAATTGTGGAAAGGGCAACCTGGTTTCTCCTTGCAGCTTATAGTGAAATACAACAGGACAGAGATAAGCTGAAAACTGAATTCTTGGGTACAAAGAAACCAGAAACTGATGTTCTGGAAAATTCTGGGCTTCCAGGAAGGGCGACCCCAGAGAATAGTGCCCTACATGAGGATTTAACCAAATGTGGAACCAGTCAGTCATTTCAGAAAAAGCCAAGATTGGAAATGGATTATCCAGGATTTCTGGAAACTCCTGCTGTCTGATCGGCACAATCCTTCCTTACTACATAGAAAGCTAACAAGAGTGCTGTGGGACCTGTATAAACAGAGTCGGTGCTTCTGGACTGGGGGCTCAAAAAGGGACAATGTGAAAGTAAAATAACTTCAGTGACAAAACTATGGAGGCTGGGGTCTGAAGTCAAGAAGCCTCGGGCTAGGAGAGCGAACCCACACAAGCATGTGGATAGGGTTTGTTTGCCCCAAAGGCAGAGGATGGGCCTTCCACCTCATTGCAGTGGAAGAGTTGTGCCACCTCAGGCCTTGGAGAGGACGAAGCATATTCCTCGGGGTTTGGAAAGAGCCTGGCTACCACCACATGAAGGGGCTGATCATGTGCACCTGAGATGGCAGACAGCCTGGGTAAAGACCTGATGCTTGGAGAGGGTAGAGCCGAGAAATGTTGGTCTCCCCAATGTCCCTTAAGATTGCATTCAGAGAGAGGCGGGCCTCTATGTAGGTCCTCTGAAAGGGTGGGACTGCCACTTTCTAAAGACCCGAAGATAAATGACTCTCAGACTTTGAAATATAATGGATTTTGTCCTGCAGGTTTTGAAAACTGCTTAGGTCCAGTGACCCCTGTGTTCCTTCCAATTCCTTCCTATGGAAATGGGTATATGTACCTTATGACTGTTCCTCCTTTGTATGTTGGCAGCAAATAACTTGTTCTGAGCTTTACACGTCCGGAGCCAGAGAAGAACTTTGCTTTAGGACAGACCATGCCTGTAACAGACTTTGTACTGATTTTACCCTTGTATTTTATTTGTATTGTTACTGAAACGGTTTAAGGATTTCTGATATTGTTATATAATGAATGAATTTGTATATGGGAAAAACATGTCTTTTTTAGGGTCCAGAGGGTGGAATGTGCTGGTTTGAAAAGATTTATATAGCCTAGAAAAGCCATGTTTTAATCCTAATCAATTTTGTGGGAGCAATGGTTTCTTCTAATCCCTATTCAGCATTATAGGTTGGAAACTTGATGAGGTGACTCAATCAATTATGGGTATTAAACTTGATAGATGGAGACATGTCTCCACCCATTTTACATGGGTCTTGATTAGTTTACTAGAATCCTATAAAAGAGGAGTCATTTTGAAGTGAGTTCCCTTTTGAGAATGAGGAGAGAGCAGCAGAACGACAACAGAATGAGGAGAGAATCACAGAGTACACCAGCCAGAGACATTGGAGATGAAGAAGTAAAATGCCTCCGGGGGAGATTTGTGAAATGAGAGGCCTGGAGAGAAAGCTAGCAGACTTTGCCATGTACCCTTCCAGCTGAGAAAAAAACCGTGAACTTCATCGGCCTTCTTGAAACAAGGTATCTTTCCCTGGATGCCTTAGATTGAACATTCCTGTAGACTTTCTTTAATTGGCCTTAGAACTGCAAACTTACAACTTATTAAATTTCCCTCTTTAAAAGCCATTCTATTTCTGATATTGCATTCTGGCAGCTAGCAAACTGGAACAGTAGCCCATGACAAACTCTAGGATCTGTCCTGTAGCTACTTGTTGAAGAGTGCTTTGAAAACTATTACTTTTTTTTTCTTTGCTTTGCATATATGTTATATTATACAGTAAAAAAGTTAAAAAACAAAGAAAGTATTCGCAAAGTCCCTGAAGAAATGGGAGAGAAAATATGGAACTATTAAACTTTACCACCTGGGAAAACACTGATACTGTGCAAACATTAAGGACACCTCAAACAATAGGCCAAGCCCTTGGCTTGAGGCTTGCTCTTGTGAAACTTATGTATGTAGCAGAGAAGATTGGCCTATATATATATAGGCCAATCTTCTAAGCTGACCCAGGTAAGTGAAACCACTGCCCTTCTCCCCATGTAGGACATGACATCCAGGGGTGAAAGTCTCCCTGGCAGCACAGGAGATGACCCCCAGGGATGAGTCTGGCCCTGGCACTCATGTGTGATCAACAATGCCATACTGAACAATAGGGGGGAAAGAAGTGCACCAAATAAGGTATCAGTAGCAGACAGAGTTCAAAATAGAGTCTAGAAGCTACTCTGGAGGTCATTCTTATGCAAGTTTCAGTTAGACATTGCTACCTATCATAACTTCCTAAATCCCAACCAAACCTATTCCTGACAATCCTAAAGAATACCTACAGCATTACATAACATTCTATAAAGGTTCCATCTACTAGGTTAATTTTCCAGAAACCTACAAACTCTAGATGTTGTATATTTGGACCAGATAAGTCCTGAAATGCAGAGGGGCCAGTCTTCCCAGAATATCAGCTAGTTCCATTGCCCTATCCCACATTATCGACAGCACCTTCCAACATGAATAAGTTAGAATGGGCATAGCTCAAATACCCCTAAAGAATGGAAGAAAGATCAACGGTGATGGTGGAGTTATACAGAGAAGGTCGGGTTTAACAAATGAGCATGAGTGCTGCATCATTATACTGACATTTATTTTAGTCTACAGTAACTTAGAGCAGCTAGAAGTAAAAACCTAAAATTGTGGAATTGTAACCCACACCAAACTCTGAAATCTGTTCCACTACTAATTGTTGCTATGTACTCTGAAACATTTTGCTTTTTTATATATATGTTATTTTTCACACACAAAAAAAGATAAAAGGAGTAGTGTAACAGAGAAGATAGGATTTAATAAATGAGTATTACTGGTGAATTACTATACTGAAATTTCTTTTGGTGTCCAGTGTCAGGATGACTAAACCAAGCTACACTGATAGCCACACGACCTGGACTTTACTACGGACAATGCTCAGAAATCTGTGAGTCTAACCATAGCTTTATACCTATTGTTCTTGAACCCGTACCACTAAAACACTTTGAAACCTGATCTATATCACTACTTTAAATCATTAGAGAAGCTAAAGTTAGCATTAACCTTTTAAGTTAAAGACTGGGAACTTAGCTTCCCCTCAATACCATGCCACAATTAGATACATCAACATGATTAATTATAATTATAAGGGAAATACACTATGCTGGTTTGAAAGGAAGTATGTCCCCTAAGAAAAGCCATGTTTTAATATAAATCCCATTTCATAAAGGTAGAATAATCTCTATTCAATACTGCATGTTTGAAACTGTAATGAGATCATCTCCCTGGATGATGTGATTTAGTCAAGAATGGTTGTTAAACTGGATTAGGGGACAACATGTCTCCACCTATTTGGGTGGGTCTTGATTGGTTTATTGGAGTCCTATAAAAGAGGAAACATTTAGGAGATACAGAGAGAGCAGAGAATGCTGTAGCACCACAAAGCAGAGAGTCCACCAGCCAGTGACCTTTGGAGATGAAGTAGGAAAATGCCTCCTGGGGAGCTTCATGAAACTGGAAGCCAGGAGAGAAAGTTAGCAGATGATGCCGTGTTCGC
>PVIY010051653.1:0-15582 GCA_004026745.1 Myrmecophaga tridactyla | reverse complement strand
AGTACCCCCATCTGCCTCCTGCCGTACCGAGTCCCCCATGACACATCCTGCTCCTGAACCCCAAGACCTGCCTGAGCTGCACCTCACACCCATGGCATCTGCACCATACCTCCACAACCCTGCACCCCACATCCCATGCTCACAGGCACCACCATGCCTGTACCTGTAACACAACCTGTTACTGCACTGTTGTGGCCTACCCCATGTCCCACATCCTACTCCACACCTATCCCCAAAATACAAAGCTTTAGACTACTGAAGGAAATCAACTTCCAAAGTAACAATATCAAGATATTTACATTCCTTAAAGGCAGCAAAAGATTACTAAGCATATGAAGATGCAGATAGATATAGCCCAGCACAGAATTTGGAAAGACTAATCAAAGATGTTAATTTAACTCTACTAAATACAATCAATGAGTTGGATAATGACATAAAGGAGATCAAGAACACACTAGAAGAGCATAAAGAGGGATTTGAAAGAATAATAGAAAAATAGCAGGTATCACTGAGCTTAGAGTTGCTGTAGACCAAATCATAAATATAGTAGAGACACACAATAGCAGATTTGAAGAGGCAGAAGAAAGAAAAAGTGAACTAGAGGATAGCACAACTGATTCTGAACACACAAAAGAGCAAAAGGCAAAAAAGATGGAAAATTTTGAATTGGATCTCAGGGAAATGGACAAAGTACACAACCATAAGAATCGTCAAAAATCTTTCTACAAAGAAAAGCCCAGGGCCAGACAGCTTCACAGGAGGATTTTATCAAGCATTCCAAAAATAACTAACACCAATCCTGCTCAAACTTTTCCAAAAAATTGAGGTAAAAGGAATATTACCTAACACATTTTATGAAGCTAACACCAAAACTGGTTAAAGATGCTATCAGAAAGGAAAACTACAGGCCAATCTCCCTAATGAACATAGATGCAAAAATTCTCAGCAAAATACTACCAAATAAAATCCAATGACACATTAAAAGAATTATACACCATGACCAAATGGGGTTTATACCAAGAATAGGGTGGTTCGACACAAGAAAATCAAATAATGTAAGACAGCACATTAACAAATCAAAAGAGAAAAATCACATGACCATCTCCATTGATGCTGAGAAAGCATTCAACAAAATTCAACATCCTTTTCTGATAAACACTTCCAAAGGTAGGAATCACAGGTAACTTCCTCAATATGATAAAAAGCATATATGAAAAAACCCATAGCCAGCATTATATTCATGATGAGAGACTGAAAGCCTTTGAGCCAGTTTGAAAGGATGTATGCACCCTAGAAAAGCCATGTTTTAATCCTAATTTCATTTTATAAATCCAGCTGTTTCTTCTAATCCCTATTCAGTACTGCATGTTTGAATCTGTAATTAGATAATCTCCCTGGAGACGTTACTCAATCTAGCATGGTTGTTAAACTGGATTAGGTGCAAACATGTCACCACCCATTTGGGTGGGTCTTGATTAGGTTACTGGAATCCCATAAAAGAGGAAACATTTTGGAGAAAGCTGGAGATTCTGAGAGAGCAGAGAATGGCATAGCCAGGAGAAGCAGAGAGCCCATCAGCCAGCAACCTTTGGAGATGGAGAAGGAAAATGCCTCCCAGAGAGCTTCATGAAACAGGAAGCCAGGAGAGATAGCTAGCAGATGATGATGTGTTTGCCATGTGCCTTTCCACTTGAGAGAGAAACCTTGAACTTCATCAGCCTTCTTGAATCAAGGTATCTCTCCCTGGATGCCTTAGATTGGACATTTCTATAGACTTGCTTTAATTGGGACATTTTCTCAGCATTAGAACTGTAAACTAGCAACTTTTTAAATTCTCCTTTTTAAGAGCCATTCTATTTCTTGTATTTTGCATTCTGGCAGCTAGCAAACTAGAACAGCCTTCCCCCTAATATTGGGAATGAGACAAGGATGCCCTCTGTCACCACTATTATTCAACATTGTACTAAATGTTCTAGCTAGAGCAATTAGGAAGGAAAAAGAAATAAAAGTCATCCTAATTGGAAATGAAGAAGTAAAACTTTCATTATTTGCAGATGACATGATACTTGTGCTGGTTTGAAAAGGCTTATGTACCCTAGAAAAGCCATGTTTAATTCTAATCAGCCTTGTTGGAACACTTGTTTCTTCTAATCCCTATTCAGTCCTGTATGTTTGAAACTTTAATTAGATCATCTCCCTGGAGAAGTGACTCACTCAAGAGTGGCTGTTAAACTGGATTAGGTGGAGATGTGTCTCCACCCATTCCAGGTGGGTCTTAACCAGTTTACTAGAGTCCTATAAAAGAGGAAACATTTTTGAGAATGCAGGAGATTCAGAGAGAGCAGAGAAGAACAACATAGCCATGAGAAGCAGAGAGTCCACTGGTCAGCGACCTTTGGAGATAAAGAAGGAAAATGCCCCCCAGAGAGCTTCATGAAACAGGAAGCCAGGAGAGAAGACTAGCAAATGACGCTGTGTTCACCATGTGCCTTTCCAGATGAAAGAGAAACTTTGACTGTGTTCTCCATGTGCCTTCTTACTTGGGAGAGGAAACCCTGAACTTCATCAGCCTTCTTGAACTGAGGTATCTTTCTCTGGGTGCCTTAGATTGAACATTTCTCTAGAATTGTTTTAATTGGGACATTTTCTCAGCCTTAGAACTGTAAACTAGCAACTTATTAAATTCCCCCTTTTAAAAGCCATTCTGTTTCTGGTATGTTGCATTCTGGCAGCTAGCAAACTAGAACAAGACTATACTTGAAAAATCCTGAGAAATCTACAACAGAGTTATTTAAATTAAACACATTCAGCAAGGTGGTGGGATATAAAATTAATGTGCAAAAATCAGTCATGTTTCTACACACAAGCAATGACATAACTGAAGAGTCAACTACAGGAAAAAATTCATCCAAAATAGCAACTATAGAAATCTTCAAGACCTAGTAATAACAGGTAGCATCTTAAACTTTACAGCCAAAGCACAAGCAACAAAAGAAAAAAAACAGATAAATATAAACTCAAAATCAAATACTTTTGTGCCCCAAAAGACTTTTTCAAAAGCTGAAGAGGCAGCCAAATCAACAGGAGAAAATATTTGGAAATCGCACATCAGATAAAGGTTTGATATTCTGTACACATAAAGAAATCATACAACTCATCAACAGAAAAACAAACAACCCAATTATGAAATGGGGTAAAGAAATGAATAGGCATTTTTCTGAAGAACAAATACAGATGGCTGAAAAAACACATGAAAAAGTGCCATTTTCATAAGTTATATAGGAAATGCAGATCAAGACTACAGTGAGAGACCAACTCCCACCTATAAGAATGGCTGCTATTAAACAGGAAACTACAAATGTTGCAGAGAATGTGGAGAAATTAGGTTGGTGGGAATGTATAATGATACATCTGCTATGGAAGACAGTCTACCAGTTCCTCAGAAAACTAAATATCAAGTTACCCTATGACCCAGCAATACCACTACTTGCTATATACCCAGAATAGCTAAAGCAGGAACACAAACAGATATTGGCACACAGATGTTCACAGCAGCATTATTCATAATCACCAAAAGATGGAAGCAATCCAAGTGCCAATCAACAAATGAATGAATTAACAAAATGCTTGTGTATACACATGATGGAATATTATGCAGCAGTAAGATGAAATGGCATCCTGAAGCACCTGTCAGGATGTATGATTCTTGAGGACATAATGCTAAGTGAAATAGGCCAGACACAAAAGGATAGATACTGTATGATCCCACGTTTATGAACATGCAAAGGTAAAATCAGAGGCATATAACACAGAATATAGAAGACCTAGAGATACATAGAAGCTAGAGATGGGTGAATGGCTAGCTCGTGAGGCTGAACTTAAATGTAAGGGACTAGATAGGAGTAATGGTGTTTCACTAGGTGGGTCTATAAGTAATATTATCATATTGAAGGTGAACATGATTGAAAGGGGTTCTATAGTCCCATGTGTCCCGTCAATTAACACTACAAATATAAATAAGTTCTTGCATGAACTACTGCGCAACAACGAAAGCACAAATAACCCTATTATAAAATGAGTAAAAATGAAATGAATAGACATTTTCCCAAAGAGGAAAGATAAATAACCAAAAAGCACATGAAAAGATGTTCATTTTTATTTGCTGTCGGGGAAATGCAAATCAAAACCACAATGAGTTATCGTCTCACATCTATAAGAATAGCTGCTATAAAACAACCAGGAAACAACAAATGTTGGAGAGGATTTAGAGGTATTGGAACATTTATTCACTGCATGTGAGAATACAAAATGGTACAGTCACTGTGGAAGACAGTTTGGAAGTTCCTCAGAACACTAAATATCTAGTTGCCCAATGGCCCGGCAATTCTGCTACACAGTATATCACATCTGAAAGCCAGGACATGAACAGACATTTGCACACCAATGTTCATAGCAGCATTATTAACAATTGCCAAAAGATGGAAACAACGCGTGTGTCCATGAACAGATGAGTGGATAAACAAAATGTGGTATATACACATAATGAAATATTATTCAGCTGTAAGAAGAGACAAAGTCCTGAAGCATGCAACAACTTGTATGAACCTTTAGGACATAATGCTGAGTGAATTAAGACAAACACAAAAGGACATGTATTGTATGATTTCACTATTCTGAACCATCTAGAAAATGTCAACTCAGAGTCTTAAAATGTAGAATATAGGGGAACTTAGAGATAGACAGAAGTTAGAGAAGGAGAAGTATTTGCCTAATATGTACAGAATTGTTAAGGAGGTTGAACTTAATTGTACAGGAATGGATAAAGGTAATGGTAGTTCATTTTTGGGATTAGACATAATAGTGTCATACTGAAGGTGAATTTGACCGAAAGGGGTTGTTTAAAGTCATGTATCTCACAGATAAACACTACAACTATAAATAAACTCATGCGTGAACTACTACAAATGTATGGCAGTTGTGCAAAGAGTTAATAATAGAATGGTATATGGAGTAAACTTCCATATTACATGCTATGGATTATATTTAACAGTTATACCTTATCAATACCAAACCAATAATGGGAGTAAATAATTGGAGAGGGTAAGGGATATGGAGTGTTGGTTTTCTTTTGTGTGAGTGTGTGGGCGTCTACCACTTATTTTTCACTTTGAAACAATGAAAATTGTCTAAAATTGAGAGCGAAGATGATTGCACAGCTAAGTGAGGATACAGTGAGAACTTTGGACAGAATATATGGTACATGAATACATCTCAATAAAACCTGAAGAGTCAAGGGATAATAAATAAACAAACAGAAGGATATAAGTGTTGGAGAATATGTTGAGATATATATATATATATATTTATTCAATATTGGTAGGGAAGTAGAAAAGTGCAACCCCTCTGGAGGTCAGGAGGATTCACAGGAGGCTAAATATAGGGTCATTATATGATCATGCAATCCCATTACTAGGTATAGACTCAGAAGAAGAGAAAGCAGGTTCATGATTAGACATTTACACACTGATGTTTATGGTGGCATTATTCATTATTGCCAGTGGATGTGGATGACTGAAGGGTTCTGAGGAGCAGAAGGGTGAACTGTGGTGTATACACATTATGGAATATCCTGCAACTACAGAAAGGAATGAAGTCATGAGGCAGGCAATGAGATGAATGAACCTAGAGGACATTATGTTGAATGAACTAAGCCAGAAACAATATGACAACTCTTCTATGGCCTCATTCAGAAAACGCTTATAATAAAATTAGGGCCTATGTTGTACATTCTTACACTGGTCACATTTATTCCTGAGTTTTAATTTTTATTTCTTAGACTCAGAGTACTTTAGTTTGTTAATGCTGCTAGAAATGCAACATACAAGAAATAGGTTGGCTTTTACAAAGGGAATTTTTAAAGTTACAAGTTTAGAGTTTTAGGGCCATGAAAATGTCTAAACTAAGGCATCCAGAGAATACATTGACTCAATAAGGCCAATCTCAGAAGGCACGTGGCAAGCAACTGCTGGTCCTCTGGCTTCTGGTTTCAAACAGCTTCCCCAGAGGCATTTTCTTTCTGCATATCCAAAGGTCTCTGCCTGTGTTGCCTCTGAACACTTTACAAAATGATTGCCTCTCAAAGAACTCCAGTAAGCCGATTAAGACCCATCTTGAATGGACAGAGACACATCTTCATAGAAACGATGTAACCAAAGCTTGTACCATAAACAATAGGTATGCCCCCACAAGTGTGGATTAAGGTAGAAAGAACATAGGTTTTCTAGGGTACACAACAGGCTGAAACCAGCACACAGAATTACCATCCTGCAGCTCTGAAGGTCAGCATTACTTCAAAGAGTAAGAAGCTGAAAAAGAGATCAAATTCCAAATGGAGATGTGAAGCTGATTTGGTTAGAGCTAAGGTAAAGCGGAACATAGAGTAAAGTATGATATTGTCTGCATTTTAAATCTACAACTTCTGTGAGACTAAAGTAAGAGATGCTTATTTTGTCCAAAATTTAAATTTTCTGTAGTACACTATCTAACTTAACCTGTCTGGTCAGATTATTCAAACATCCTAAATACATGGATCTTAGAGTAGAGAATGAGATCTTGTTATTATGGCAAAGTTAAGCCTTCTCATAATTATGACTAAGAGTCACTCAGAGATCTTCTTTTGTTGCTAAGATCTGGCCACTCTCTTTAAGCCAAACTATGCAAATAAACGCATTTCCCCCCTCCCTCCTTGTGGGACATGACTCCCAGTGGTATAAGTCTCCCTGGCAATGTGGGACAGGACTCCAGTGATGATCTTTTCCTGGAACTGTGGGATTGACAATGCCTTCTTGACCAAAACAGGGAAAAGAAATGAAACACAATAAGATTTCAGTGGCTAAGAGATTTCAAATAGAATTGAGAGGTCATTCTGGTGGCTACTATTATGTAAGCCTCAAACAACATTATTCCTGAAAACCCTAAAATATACCCTGGGCTCTATCTAAGACTCTACAAAAGTTTTACTTATTAAGTTCATTTTTTTAGAAATTTAAAATCTCCAAATTGTTTCTATCCTAGATAAGTCCTGAAACTCAGAGATATCAGTCTCTTCAAGAACATTAACCAGTTGCATTCCTCTACCCCATAAAGTTATATCCCTTTTCAGCATGAAAAAGTTAAAATGGTCATTGCCCAAATACTTCTGAATATTGAGAGATTAATCAAATCAGAGGGAGCGGTTGTAATAGAGAAGTTAGGGTTTAACAAATGATTATCACTACTGAATCATTATAAGGATATTTCTTTTTAATTTCTAGTGTATTAGAATGGCCAGAAGGATATTTCTGAAATTGCACTGCAACCCAGTAGCCTTGATCTTTGATAATGATTTTATAACTATATAGCTTTTATCTTGTATCTGTGTAATTGTAAAGACCTTGTGATTGATACCCCCTTTATCTATCTATGGTGAGATAAGTAATATATTAAAAACATGAATGGGAAAAATGTAGAATATAAGTAATATATATTAGATAGACAGAAGCTAGAAGGGGGGAAAGTTACCTAATATGTACAGAATTGTTAATGAGATTGAATTTAAAAGTTTGGGAAAGGATAGAGGTGATGGTAGCTCATTTTTGGAATTATAAGAAAAAGTAACATATTGTAGGTGAATTTGATGGAATGTGTATGTTTAAAGTCATGTATGTAAATAAGTTCTTGCATGATCCAGTACAAATGTGAAAAATAATAGAGGGGTGGGTGGGCCATGGTGGCTCAGCAGGCAGAGTTCTCACCTGCCATGCCAGAGAACTGGGTTAAATTCCCGGTATTTGCCCATGCAAAAAAAAAACAAAAAGAAAGAAAAAATAATACAAGGGTACATGGGAATAAAACACAGCTATTGAAAACAATGGACTATAGGTACCAGTAAATTTTTAATATTCTTTCATAAATAGTAACAAATGTACTACCACAATACTACTGGTCAACAAGAGGGTGCGATAAGGGGTAGGGGAGGATTTGGTATTTACTATTTTATTCCTATTTCTGTTCTGGGGTAATGAAAATGTCCTAAAATCAGTCATGGGGAATGTATGCACAACTATGTGATGATACTGTGAGCCAGTGATTGTATACTTTGGATGGTTTGTGTTGTGTGTGAATATATCGCAATAAAATTGGAAAAAATAATGCAACCATTACTCCTTATCTGCTTCCAAATCTCTTGAGACCATGCTAATCTGGAACTCTTCAAGGACAGAAATTCTAGAGTTGTATATGTCAGTTAGGGTGGGGTCAGAGCAACATACAAGGAAATGGAAGTGGAAGACCTTCCAAATGAGGAAGGAGACCAGGTTCCCAGCCAGAATGACTACCCAGGGATTGATGTTGCTGTGTGACTTTAGGAAAGTCTCCTAACCCCTCTGAGCCCCACTTGCCTTGTAGAGAAATAAAGTTTCACTATGATCCCTACAGGGTTCTGCTGCTTCTCACACTCATGTCAGCCTAGATGTTGCTTTCATTACAATACAGAATCCCTCACCATCAAAATGGACAAACCCTTTGCTAGACTGACAAAGACAAAAATAGAGAAGGTGAAAATAAATAAAACTAGAAATGAGAGGGGGCTCATTATCATGGATCCCATAGAAATAAAGAGATCATAATAGTATGCCAATGAATGAGACAACTTAGATGAAGTGGAAAACTTCCTAGAAATGCATAAACAACTTATACTAACTCAAGAATAAATAAAAGACCTCAACAAGCCAATTACAAGCAAAGAAATGCAAAGTCATCAAAATCCTCCCAACAGAAATCAGATTTCCAGGAAGATGGTGGAATAAGGAGAGGCAGAACTCACTCCCCCTCCAAAAAATACCTAGTGAACAGGCAGAAACTGTCCAAAGTAGTGGCTCTGGGGGCCAGGAGACCAGGAAGTACCATTTAACATACAAGGAATAGCTGGACAAAAAACCAGAGAAAGTACAACTGAGAAAATGTGATGAATGGTCCCTGCCATCCATCCTCCACCCCCTGAGCCCAGCAGCAGTGGGTTGTCCTGGGACTCAGCTAACTGGCAAGGACCACAACTATCCTGTTCCAATTGTTGGCCAGCAAAGTTAACCTCTGGGTGCTGCAGCCTTGAGCCATTCCATGCAGGAGCCCAGGTTGCCTGCAGTTTCATTCTTTCCACAGAGACTGCAACAAATGACTAATCTCCAATGTGTTTCCCAGCACCCATCACAACCACTGAGGTTGGCAGCTGTGTGTCTGCCTGGTTCTTGTCTGGCTGGCTGTTGTAGTCTTTGAGAGACAGGGAGGCCATTCTTCTGGGAAAAGAGGGGATGTGGCACAGTCCTGGACCAACTGTTGGATGGCAAAGGTGACCCATTTGATCCTGAAACTTTGAACGTTTCCACATAGGAGACCATGGTGCTCATGGCTCTACTATTTTCACACACTGAGATGCTTCAGTGAGTGACTGAGCTCCACCATAGTTCCCAGTGCCCACCCTCCGCCCACAAGGTTGGCAGATTATGGTTGGTGTGTTTCTTACCTGGCTGCTGCAGACTGGGAGAGATAGGAAGTCCCTCCAACCAGGAAAATAGGGGAATGCAGTGCAGTTCTGATCCAACTGTTGGCCAGTGAGGTTGACCCTCTGGGTCCCACAGCCTTGATGCCTTCCAGGCAGGAGACTGGGATGTTCGCAGTGCCATTGTTTCTTCACACAGAGAAACTGCAGTGAGGGTCTCAACTCCTCCATGGCTCCCAGTGCCCTCCCCCACTCTCAAGACCAGTGTCTTCTTGCCAGCTGGACCTTGCCCAGTTGGCTGCTATAGACCAAGAGAGTTGGGTAAGCCCTCCCACCAGGAATAGACAGGGATGCAGCACAGTTCTGATCTAACTGTTAGCTGCTGAAATTGAGCCATCAGGGGCCACAGCCTTGATCTTAACTATCAGGCACTTGCAGTACTATGAGGCCATTATTTCTACCTGCTTCAGAATCACAAGAGTCCAAGGGCTGAAAAATAACTTAACTATGTAGGGCTCTGGGGAATAAGTTGCTGAAGGGTGCCTTCTGCTGGGAAGGCAGGGAAAATGCAGTCTTGGGAAGCTGCTTTCCTGAACTTCTCTCCAGGGTCCTTTGGAAATGGTCTGCACCTCTTGTGTGGGACCCTGACCATGTTTTGGCTGGGAAATGCTGAAGAACCAAGTGCTAAAGAAGACTTTAATATGAATCCCATGAACAACAAAATCTTGGACAAGAGAGGGAAAACAACTTTCAAAATAATTTTACCAAGATTATCAGATGCCCAGATACCAGCCAAAAATTACAAGACACACTAAAAAATAAGTAGATATGGCCATCCCAAAGGATCAAATTTAAAAGTTGGAGGAGATACAGAATTTGGAAAAAAAACTAATCAAAGATGTTCAAACAAATCTCAATAATTTCAATGAGATCGCTAAAGAGTTAAAGACATTAGGAGAGAATAAAGATGAATTTGAAAGAATACATATAAAAATAGCAAATCTTATGGAAATGAAATACACTATAGATGAGATTTAAAAATATATTAGAGACACTCAACAGCACATTTTAAAAGGCAGAAGAGAGGATTAGTGAGCAAGAAGACAGGGCAACCAAATTTGAACACACAAAAGAACAAATGGAGAAAAAAAATGGAAAAAATTGAGCTGCCTCTCAGGTAAATGATTGACAACATGAAGACCACAAATATATGCATCATAGGTGTCCCAGAAGGAGAGCTGAAAGTAGAAGGGCCAAGAATATTTGAGGAAATAGTAACTGAAAATTTTCCAACCATTATAAAAGACATAAATATGCAAATCAAAGAAACCCAATGTACTATAAATAAAATAAATCTGAATAGACCCACTCTAAGTGGGGATTAAACTCTTCAATTAAAAGATACAGAATGATAGAGTACCTTAAAAAAAGATCGATCTATAACCCATTTATAAGAGACTCACTTTAAACCCAAAGATACAAATAGGTTGAAAGTGAAAGAATGGAAAAAGATATTCCAAAAAAAAAAAAAAAAAAAAAAAAAAAAAAAAAAAAAAAAAAAAAAAAAAAAAACAGCAATGAAAACAAAGCTGGGGCAGCTATACTAATATCAGACAAAAAATAAGACTTTAAAATTTAAAATTTTATGCTATAAATAAGAACACTATATAGCGATAAAAAGAGCTATATAGTGTTTTTGCAACTTTTTTCACATAATATATATATATTCCTGATTTTTAGCATTTCTTTGGAGAAGTTCTTATTTTGGTGGCAGAAGCTTTGCTGTAATTTGTTTGCATCACTTCCTGTGCATGCCTTCCCTTGTGGCATGTCTGTGCATATCTGTACTTTGTGTTCTTGGGATCTTTCATCTCATCAGCTGAGGGCCTGTAGACACTAGACCCTGCCATCTCCCCATGGACTGAGCCTTCATTTCAGGAGTCTCAGTACTGCATGATTCACGGGCAAAGGGTTGCCGTGGGAGCTTAGGCTGGATCAGCCTGGAGAGACAAAATCCACTACGAGCATATTTCATTAAAAAGGAGCAAAGAATAAAAACAAAATATCAAAAATGATTGGTGTCTAATTTGTCAGATTGCTCCATTTATATTTCTACACGTCAAGGTGATTTTAAAATAATGTTTACAATCATCTATCCCAGGTAAGCCATAGTGGCTCAGCAGGCAGAGCTCTTGCCTACCATACCAGGTTCAATTCCTGGTGCCTGCCTATGCAAAAAAAAAAAAAAAAAAAAAAAATCATCTGTCCCTTTATAAATTATTTTGTATGATCTATAAATTTTAAAATATTTTTCAGTGAGGGCTTTTAACAAACCTAAGCTTCCTCCTTGCCAGGGAGATTAATTTTGCCTTTTGAGAACATTCAACTCATTGAATTTATGAGAAATTTAAGATGAGAACTCCCTAAGTGCATTTATAAACTGATGTAGTATACAGAATTAAAATCGAACAAGGTAAGAAGATACAGCTACAGAAAATATTTAAGTAATGGGAAAACACAGTTGTAAGTGGGTCATTTTGTTAATATTTTTTATCTTAATCTTAGTTTTCACAAAATGACAGAATGTATATAAATAAATAAAGAAAAGTAATTTTGCTGTGTTTTAGACAGCATAGAATATATTGTTCAACACAGAAAAATATATTTGAAATTTGATCAACCAAAAGTGTGGTTTCAACTGAATATTTTGTGAATCTTCCTTAAAAGTTCAAATTTGTAGACTTCTAAATATAATAAACAGTTGCAGTAAAAAATAAATAAAAATTAAAGGGGCAATTCACCAAGAAGAAATAACAATCATAAATATTTATGCACCTACTCAAAGTGCCCCAGGTATATGAGACAAACAGTGGCAAAACTGAAGGAAATAAAAGACATCTCAACAATAGTAGTGAGAGACATCAACTCACATTCTCTTCAATAGACTGAATGTTTAAACAGGGAATCAAGAGAGAAACAGAGAACCTAAATGATATGATTAATGAAGTAGACCTAAAAGATATATAGAGAGCATTGCACATCAAAACAGCAGGATGTACAACTTCTCAAGTATACATGGAACATTCTCCAGGATAGACCACATGCTGGGGCACAAAAAAGTTCTCTATAAAATAAAAAGTTTGAAAGTATACAAAGCATTTTCTCTGAATAATGGAATTAAGTTTGAGATCAATAACAGCTTGAGAACTGGAAAATTTGCAAATAATCAGAGGTGAAACAACATGCTTTTAAACAATCAGTGGTTCAAAGAAGAAATTGCAAGAAAAATATCTTGAGACAAATGAAAACGGGAAAACAACATATCAAAACTTATGGATGCAGGACATCATCAACATGGCAATGTAAACAGCTATTAAAATCTTCTCCTCAGAGACTCAGTGAAAGAATAGGACAATTCTCACTTGTTCAGAACTCTGTAGGAAGGTGTAAACTGGAGAAAGATTCCACAAATGCTTAATTGAAGAAAGAGAAAAATATCAGGCAGGGAAATTCTGTCTGGACTGGCCAGTACCCCCTCCCCACTCAGTACCACGCAACACGGTCTCAAAGGTAGCATCTAGGGTCCCTCCTATCTCCCAGTAGGGACGCAGACTACAAAATCTCTCACAGTAGTGAGGCAGATCCACACTCACATCAAGATACAGAGAACCACGCCCAAAGGGATCCATGGCAGGACTTAGGATGCTGAGGAGGGAAGAATGTTATAAAAGGGCAACAGGGAGGAGTTTTCAAAATTGAGGCTTAGGGAGGGAATGGCAGAATTTTTCCCCAAAGCAGCAAATAGCCAGGTAGAAGAAGCTGTCTGAATCAACTGTTTGAGAACCGGCAGACAAGGGTTGATACCTCAAGGCCAGGTCAGTAAGGGACGAAGACTCTGAGAAAATGAGGACAGGGACTGTATCTCCTTGTACCCATCCCCCACCCTTGAGGGAAACAACAGTGGGCAGCCAAATCCTTGCCTGGGGATAGTTATAGACTGGGAAAACTGGGGGAATCCTCTACTGCAAGTAAAGTGAGAGACACAGGCCCAATAAAGACAGACTTTGGCCAGCAAAGTGAGGACACAGGAACTCCACAGTTTCAGCCCTGACCAGTTAGACACTGGCGGGGGTCCAGGAGCTAAACAGCTACTGAGGACAATTAAACCACTGAACACCTCCAACTACTGGGCAAGCTAGAAAGTGCAGGTGAAAACTTCAGGGCTTTTCAGAGCCTCTCCAGACCCAATCCCAGGCACATCAGAGCTGGTTTATACCCACTGCACAGGTACCAGGCTTTGTTTTGCTGAGAAATGATGACCCAACTATCAAAGCAGTGTCCTAAAATAAACCCAGACAACAACTAAATCCTAGACAAAAGAGAACAACTGACATTCAGAATAGGCCAATCATAATAATAAGATTATCAGAAAATAGCAAAAAACAAAACAAAACACAAGGCATACCAAAACTCAAGAGAAATAGCCCAAGCAAAGGAAAAAATCAAAAAGTCAGAGGAGTCATAATCTGGAAAAACTAATCAAAGGAGTGCAAATAAATAATTAGTAAATTTTCAGTTACTACACACTTTATCATCCACTCATGATTTTTAATTAAAGCATTTTAGCCTCTTAAAATGTATATACTGGAGCACACAACAGCAGATTTGAAGAGGCAGAAGAAAAAATCAGTGAGCTAGAAGACAAATCATCACATTCAAACAGAAAAAAGAGCAAATGGAGAAAAAAATGGAAAATTTTCAGCAGCACTTCAGGGAATTGATTGACAACACAAAGCATACAAACATATGCATCGTGGGTATCCCAGAAGAAGAAGGGAAGGGAAAGGGCCAGGAAGACTGACAAAGATGAAAAGTGAGAAGTTTCAAATAAACAAAATCAGAAACGAGAAGGGGACTTTACCATGGACTCTGAAGAAAAAAAATCATAGGAGGTTACTATGAACAACTGTATGCCAACAGACTAGATAATTTAGATGAAAAGTTCAACATCACAGAAACACATAATATATAATAACTAGAGAAGAACTAGGAGACCTCAAAAAAAAAAACAAAACAGTCACAAGTAAAGAGATTCAATCAATCATCAAAAACTACAAACAAAGAAAATCCCAGGGCCGGATGGCTTCACAGGAAAATTTGGCCAAACATTCCAAGAAAAATTAAAACCATTCTTTCTCAAACTCTTCCAAAAAACTGAAGAAGAGAGACAACTACATAACTTATTCTACAAAGCCAGCATTACCCTAATATCAAACCTGGATAAAGATCCTGCCAGAAAAGAATGTAAAAACAATCTCTCTATGAATCTAGATACAAAATTCCTCAACAAAATACTTGCAAATTGAATCCAATGGCACATTAAAATAAATACACACTCTGACCAAGTGGGTTTCATTCAAGGTGTGCAAGGGTGGTTCAACACACAAATAAAACCCCACTAATACACCACATTAACAAATAGAAAGGGGAAAAACATATGATCATCCCAATTGATGTTGAATTGGCATTTCATGAAATCCAACACCCTTTCTTGATAAAAAAACATTTCAAAAGATAGGAACAGAAGGAAACCTTCTCAACATGATAAAGGGCATGATGAAAAACCCACAGTTAACATCGTACCCAATGGGGGAGGCCTGAAAGCTTTCATTGTAAGATCAGGAACAAGAAAAGGATGCCCACTGTCACCACTGCTATTCAACATTGGGCTAGATGTTCTAGCCAGAACAATTAGACAAGAAAAAGAAATGAGGTATCTAAATTAGAAAGGAAGAAGTAAAACTTCCACTATTTTCAGACAGCATACTATATTTAGAAACCCCCCTAAAACTATGACAAACCGACTGACGCTAATAAGCAAATTAAGCAAAGCGGTGGATACAAGATCAACACACAAAAATCAGCAGTGTTTGTATACACTAGTGATTAGCTATCTGAGGAGGCAATCAAGAGAAAATTCCATCCACAATAGCAACTAAAAATTCAATAAAATTAACCAACCTTCATCAGACTATCAAAGAATAAAA